>JAXGGA010024847.1:0-11429 GCA_038373865.1 Uloborus plumipes | reverse complement strand
TAAATAGTGTACATACTTGTAAATAAATTTATAGTTACTTCCTCAAGATTGGAATGCTCATTTAAAGAAAGTTGAAGGTGCTACAGACTCGTTACAATTTTGGCGCCCAACGTGGGGCATCTTCAAGGATTTTCTTGGAATTATCCGTGAACTTGGACTTTTCTTCCTGAGGACTTTTTGACTTCGGAATTTTATGGTGATTACTCGAGCAATGGAGGAACAACTGAAACAACTCCTTGATGCGATCAACGCTGTTAAAAGTGATATGACTGCGAGCATGGCTACTAATCAAGAACAATTAAAAAATGATCTGGCTACTAATCAAGAACAATTAAAGAGTGATTTAACCGCGAGCATAACTTCAAGTCAAGAAGAAATTAAGAGCGATCTAACGTCAATGAAAAGTTTGGTGGAAACCAAATTTACCAACATGGAAAATAAAGTGGAGGCTCTAGAAGATCGAATCACCACAGTAGAAAACCATGTGGAAAAGAAAATTAAAGAACTTGAATCGAAGTTATCAGCATCCTGCAACAACTCAAGTGACTGTGTAGCTGTAGCTGGAACTTCTCGTTCATCCATTAAACCGGCCACATTTGACGGGAAGACCTCGTGGAATATTTACAAGAAGCAGTTCCTCATCGTTGCAGAAGCAAACTCCTGGGACTCTTCCACGAAAGCCTCTGTCACCTTGCAGCCTCGCTGAGAGGGGATGCAGCTGACATACTACAGACCTTCCCAGAGGACAAGCACCGCGACTTCGAAGCCTTTTCATCGGCCTTGGAGCTTCGCTTTGGCGAAGCATGCCAAAAAGAATTCAGCCAACTCCAGCTCAAATCCCGACTCCAGAGGGCTGGAGAGACTTTGCAAGTTTTTGCAGCAGATGTTGAGAGGCTTTCCCATCTCGCCTTCTCGAACTGTCCTTCGGATGTTCGCGATAGCCTGGCCCTGAGCTACTTCATAGACGGAGTGCGAAGTCCAGAAGTTCAGACAGCTCTCCGGATGGCGGACATCAAAGATCTTAAATCCGGTCTAGTCTACGCAATGAAGTTCGAGGTTGCACAGCAAATATCCAGCAAGGATCACCATTCAACCAGGGGCGTGGAAGTGAGTGTCCAGGATTCGAACTCAACTCGTCTCTCGGAAATTGAGCGACAAATCAAAGAGATCTCGGAGATCCTGAAGAAGACTAGCAAAGACCAAAGTAGACAACCACTGAAGTGCTGGAAATGTGGCGGTGAGGGCCACGTACGAAGGAATTGCGAAGCTCGCCAAGAAAAAAAGACGTCTCCCAAAGTTTTCCAGATTTCCCTAAAAAGTGGCGGCTGCAACGGACTCTTCATTTACGCTTATGTGAATGGGTTTCCATGCGAAATGATTGTGGACACAGGAACCAACGTTACCATCATTAGGACTGATGTGGCTCGTCAATTTGTACTCAAGATCTTATGGACGCCGCCCTGCGTTACTCTCCAAACTGTGCAGGTGACAAAATCGAGATTGAAGGAAAAGTGAACTTAGAAATAATGTTCGGGAGCGCCACTTACCATCACACGGCATTCGTCGCTGACATTACAGATCCCTTCATTCTTGGACTGGACTTTTTGAGAAAATTTGATTTTTCTATCGACTTTAAAAATAATGAGCTGCACTCGATGAGGGAACACATAGCAATTTTCAATGCTGAAAATAACTTAAATAGCCCAACTTTTAATAGCCCAAACAGATTTATTGATTCCCTCTAGATCAGAAGTACTAATACCTGGCTCCATCAAGGAAAACAACAGCTTTAAATTCGGCCTCATTGAATATCCTAACCAGAGTAATAGCCCAAAAGGAGTACTAGTGGCATCTACACTTGTGGACCTTTCAAAGAATGCAGTTAATGTGAGAATCGCCAATGTAAGTGAAAGACCGAGGAATATTAAGAAAGGAGAAGTGTTGGCAACTTGTACTCCGGAAATTGCATCATCAAAAGAATTGATTCCTCCGAGACTGTGTCTTCCGAGTCCTTGACATCGAAATTAATTGAGAGTATACCATTATCGAAGGATCAAAGATACGCTGCGGAAAAATTGGTGGACAACTTCAAGCAGGTGTTTTCATCTACATCCGAGGATGTTGGTCGCACGAATTTAACGCAGCATAGGATCGACACTGGAGATCATCCCCCTATCAAGCAGCATCCAAGACGACTACCGTTAGCCAAGAAGGAAGTGGTTGAGATCCTCTTGAAAGAGATGCAGGAGAATAACGTCATCGAACCCTCATCCAGTCCTTGGGCATCCCCTATCGTCTTGGTCCGAAAGAAAGACGGCTCCACCAGATTTTGTGTTGATTACCGACGCCTGAATGACGTCACCAAGAAGGACAGTTACCCTCTTCCACGGATCGATGACACTCTGGACACCCTTTCCGGACACAAGTGGTTTTCGACCCTGGATTTAAAGAGCGGCTACTGGCAGGTGGAGATACACCCCGACGACCGAGAGAAGACGGCGTTTACCACCGGACAAGGCTTGTGGCAGTTTAAAGTGATGCCCTTCGGCCTCTGCAATGCACCAGCCACGTTCGAGCGTCTTATGGAATCAGTGTTACGAGGACTCTCTTATGAATCCTGTCTTGTCTACTTGGACGACATCATCATCATAGGACGCAGTTTTGAGGAACATTTGACTAATCTTAGGAAGGTGCTGCAAAAGCTTCAGGAAGCCAACCTGAAGTTGAGCCCGTCCAAATGTAATTTGTTCCGCCGTGAAGTGAACTACCTTGGTCACATTATCTCTTCTGAGGGTGTACCTGTTCGTACACCCTCAGAACACCCTAAGGTATCTGCAGTCAAGAATTGGAGCCGCCCCGAAAATGTCCATCAGCTGCGAAGTTTCCTGAGGCTCTGCACGTACTACAGGAAGTTTGTGAAGGGTTTTTCCAACATTGCACGACCTTTGCATAAGCTGACGGAGAGCAAACAAAAATTTGAATGGTCCAAAGAATGCGAGGATGCATTTCTACAACTGAAGGAGGCTTTAACATTATCGCCTATTCTCTCTTATCCTCAGCCTGAAAAATCCTTCATACTTGACACTGATGCGAGCCACGAGAGCGTTGGAGCTGTTTTATCTCAAGAAATAGACGGTAAAGAACATGTCATCGCCTACTGGAGCAAATGTTTATCCAAGTCGGAGCGAAATTATTGTGTCACGAGAGAGGAATTGCTCGCCATAGTTAAAGCTGTAGAACATTTCCATCATTACCTCTATGGCCGTAAATTCCTGCTCCGGACCGATCATGCCTCTTTAACTTGGCTTTTGAATTTCAAGAATCCAGAGGGCCAGGTAGCCAGGTAGATACAGCGGCTCCAGGAATATGACATCGAGATTAAGCACCGAAAAGGTTTGTCACACGGTAATGCAGACGCATTACCAAGAAGACCTTGTTCTAAGAACTGCCATTATTGCGCCCGAATAGAGAAACAGTACGGGACGACAATCCCTACTGCCTGTCAAGTTACTGCTACTTCATCATCTTCAGATCCTGATCCATGGAGTGACGACCAAGTAAGAAAAGATCAGCTTGAAGACCCAGACCTAAAGCCTATCATAGAGTTAATGGAAAATGACAGTCGGCGACCTAGTTGGCAAGACGTTTCTATCTACAGTCCTGCAACGAAAATATACTGGGCTCTATGGAAATCTCTCCAGTTGCGAAATGGCGTCCTGTATCGGAAATGGGAATCTGACGATGGTAAAACATTTAAATGGCAGTTACTCCTTCCCAGATCAAGAATTCCAGACGTTCTAAAGGAATTGCACAGTAGTCCGACTGGAGGACATTTTGGTGTCTTGAAAACTCTCCACAAGGTTCGAGAGCGCTTCTTCTGGAGCAAGGCGAAGGATGACGTGGAGAAGTGGTGCCATTCTTGTGACGCCTGTGCTGCCCGTAAAGGACCGAAGCGAAGAAGCCGCGGGAAGCTACATCCCCCCCCCCCCCCCCCCCCCCCCCCCCCCCCCCCCCCCCCCCCCCCCCCCCCCCCACCCCCCCCCCCCCCCCCCCCCCCCCCCCCCCCCCCCCCACCCCCCCCCCCCCCCCACCCCCCCCCCCCCCCCCCCCCCCCCCCCCCCCCCCCCCCCCCCCCCCCCCCACCCCCCCCCCCCCCCCCCCCCCCCACCCCCCCCCCCCCCCCCCCCCCCCCCCCCCCCCCCCCCCCCCACCCCCCCCCCCCCCCCCCCCCCCCCCCCCCCCCCCCCCCCCCCCCCCACCCCCCCCCCCCCACCCCCCCCCCCCCCCCACCCCCCCCCCCCCCCCCCCCCCCCCCCCCCCCCCCCCCCCCCCCCACCCCCCCCCCCCCCCCCCCCCCCCCCCCCCCCCCCCCCCCCCCCCCCCCCCCCCCCCCCCCCCCCCCACCCCCCCCCCCCCCCCACCCCCCCCCCCCCCCCACCCCCCACCCCCCCCCCCCCGTTGCCATTGACTATTTCACCAAATGGCCCGAAGCATATTCCATTCCGGATCAAGAAGCTACCACTGTAGCAGAGACTCTAGTCCAGCATTGGATCTCGAGATATGGGACCCCTTTGCAGATCCATTCCGATCAGGGAAGAAACTTCATCTCTGCTGTGTTTAAGGGCCTGTGTGATATCCTCAAAATTGAGAAAACTCGAACGACACCACTACACCCACAATCGGACGGCATGGTGGAGAGATTCAACAGGACAATCCTGAATAATCTCTCGCTTATGGTCTCCAAAAATCAACAGGATTGGGACAAGAAACTTCCTCTGTTCCTGCTGGCCTACCGCAGTGCTGTCCACGAGACCACCGGATATTCCCCATCACAGATGCTCTTCGGCCGAGAGCTTCGGCTACCTTGTGATCTCGTCTTCGGTCTCCCTCCAGATGCGCCTTCATCGCCTGAGGAATACGTCCAGGATCTCCAGGCCCGGTTGGAGGACGTTCATCACTTCGCACGGGAGCGAATCAACATCGCGACGGAGAAGATGAAGACCCGATACGACACAAGGTCCACTGGTCATGACTTTCAAGAAGGTGACAAAGTATGGCTATGGAATCCCATCCGACGTAAAGGTCTGTCACCCAAATTGCAGTCGCATTGGGATGGACCTTACACAGTTCTCCACCGGCTGAACGACGTCGTAGTGAGGATCCAGAAGTCATCACATTCAAAACCTAGGGTTGTACATTATGATCGGCTAGCCCCATACTATGGCCATAGTTCGTAAAGTAAATCTAAAGCTACCATGGTAATTTGTTTGTAAATTTTGTAAATAACTTTCGCCTTTAATTGTTTGGAATATTACTTTATCAATGTTATTATTTCTTTCATGTTCTCATTGTTATTGTTTATCATGTTTATGATTGGTCATCATTTAATGTGTGCACCTGTAAATTTTCCCTTGCTTCCTTTCTGTGGATTGTACTGCCCGGGACGTGCAGTCCTTGGGAAGTGGGCAATGTTACAAATCTTGTAAATAGTTGTTGTTTTTCCTGCCTTGCATCATTTTCATTAGTTTTGGTTTTATCTGACGTCATGTTGCAAAAGTATCTGAAGATATCACTTTTATCACTTGTATACCGGCCCTGTAACGTTTCGTAGTTTTTACACTTGCCCTGCATTTAATAAGCGTGAAGACATTTTTCCCTCGGAGTGTTTTCTTTTTTTTTCTTTTTCTTTTTATCACTAGAATTTGTGAATGGATTACGTAATGTTATGAATGAAACAAAATATTCCAGGTTTTTCTCGAATATTGTCGAATATTGTCGAATATTGTCGTAATTTCTTCCCGTGTATAAATAGCTGGCCTTGAACACAAGTTAGTTAGTTTTTCTCAGATGGCTTTTCGGAGATGCTCGTTTTCGTTCGCTTGGGCGGATGGTTGTTTTGCTTTTGTAATTGCTTAATTACTGTTCACGTTAGATACGTGGTGCTGAGTTACTGTTGAGAGTACAGTGTACTGTTTGTTGCCTAATTGCTGATGTTTAGCAATTGTTTTCTGCTCTTATTGTAAATAGTGTAAATACTTGTAAATAAATTTATAGTTACTTCCTCAAGATTGGAATGCTCATTTGAAGAAAGTTGAAGGTGCAACGGACTCGTTACAATATTTACCTGCAAAAGCGACCATTTTGATGACGTCATCACAGGTGAACCCTTAACCTCAGAAAGAAAAATTATATCTTTATAAATAGATCTTTTAAAGCGCTTTCAGATGATATAGTTGAGTTTGGAAATATTTAAATATATGATGGAGTTTTAGGGGGAGTTAAACAAACGTATTTACCTGTAAAAGCGGCCATTTTGATGACGTCATTACAGGTGGGCCCTTGACCTCAGAAAGAAAAATTTAATATTTATAAATAGCTCTTTTAAAGAGCTTTCAAATGATACATTTGAGTTTTGCAATATTTTAATCTATGATGGAGTTTAAGCAATTAAACGAGCGTATTTACCTGTAAAAGCGGTCATCTTGATGACGTCATCACGGGAGTTCATGACCCCTGATCAAGTGTCTCCCGGCGGTTTTTTGTTCTTATATATGTACATAAGCTCTGTACTAAATTTCACGCTGGTATCCGAAAGTGAAATATTTCGGCTGTTTTTGTCGCTAACTCCACAGACTATTTGCAAAAATGTGAACATTAAGCACATTTTTTTTAGTTTTTAGTATGCTATACACTCCATGACTCTAGAAAAGTAGCGTAGTTTTCAATTCATACAACTTTCATTTTTATGTCTTTCACCTTATTTCGAAATAGAATTGCCCAACTTTATTTACAAAATCATAATAAATTTTTACTAAACATATATTTGGCTTCATGATACTAAATTATTTGAATTTCTCATTATGAGTCGAATGAGAAAATACTTGAATCATGTTCAAATATTTTCATAGAATTTTATTAATGTAAAATTTAACTTAGTGAATTTTGAGTTGTTTAGTATTTTTATTTACAAGTAAACAACACAATATTCTCATTTAATTGTTTCTCTGTCCCAAAATAAATATTTTTTATTACAAGATGAATGTATTTCAGTTATGTGTCAAATGAATGATACTGTAAAATATAACTGATTTACGTTCTACTTTTATATGTTTATATATATATACATTAACATAAACAAAGTATCATCAAAACAAAGTATCAAACAAAAATCATAATAAATTTTTACTAAACATATATTTGGCTTCATGATACTAAATTATTTGAATTTCTCATTATGAGTCGAATGAGAAAATACTTGAATCATGTTCAAATATTTTCATAGAATTTTATTAATGTAAAATTTAACTTAGTGAATTTTGAGTTGTTTAGTATTTTTATTTACAAGTAAACAACACAATATTCTCATTTAATTGTTTCTCTGTCCCAAAATAAATATTTTTTATTACAAGATGAATGTATTTCAGTTATGTGTCAAATGAATGATACTGTAAAATATAACTGATTTACGTTCTACTTTTATATGTTTATATATATATACATTAACATAAACAAAGTACAGTCGAACCTCGATCCTTGATAATTCGAATTTCTCGATATATCGAAGAATTTTTCTTCCCCTTCATGCATCCTATATTGTCAATGCTAAAATTACCTTGTTAAGTCAAAATTTCCAGTTTTAAACCCTCAATAACTCGAAATATTTTATTTTCATTCGAATTCCATTTTCTCTTTCCTTGTCCCAAAATGTGTGTAACCGTGCATTTTTGTTTCCATTCTGTTTTATAGGCAATCAATTCAGATGTCATGTATTAGAATTGCTTTACGAAAGCTGCTGGGTTCGTGAAGAATGGAGAGCATGCCACCGTACGTGACATAAATTATGAAACAGGGGACGGCTTTCTTAACTAAGAAATCTGAATGAAATGGAATTTCAAGACGTTCTAAAAGTTGAAGTTGCAGTTGGCCCACATGTGCTTCGAAAATTCAAAAATAACTGAATACCTACAGTAAAAAATATTTGTAATAAGAGTCCAAAATGTGTGAAAATAAAGTCTGACGGTTTAAAGAAAAGGATTAGTTTTGAACGGAGTCAACTACACGAACGGCTCTTTTCTTTTGCTTGGGAGAGTTTTGACTTTTTGGAAGGTTTGGTCAGGGAGGGGGGGAGTAGAACACGGTTCCCAAATTACAGCTGTCATCCAATTTCTGAAGAGTATGAAGAGATCTGCAAAACTTATGAAAAACCAAAGAAGCCTTATCTGCTATTAATGTGTTACGAAGATTTATTGAATCTCGTTCAGGTATGACAAAAGATACTTTTAGAATACTTTCTCATTTAGAAATTGTAGTTGAACGTGAAAAAGACTTGAATTTAAAGCAAACCAGCATTGATTGTTTTTTTTTTTTTTGAATGAAGAAATGAAACAGTAAGTGTTTAATTTATACTTTCAAAGATACATGCACTATGTTTTCGCATAAACTTGCAGTACCCCCTCTCTTCGTCCACTATTCAAGGAATTTCGATAACTCGAATTTTTTGACTACTCCCTTCGAATTCTAGATATCGAGGTTTGACTGTAGTTCAAGAATTATATAGAAAAAGAAAAATAAACTTCACCATGCAGGTCAAAAGGCACCTGTGGCAGCTCTTTGAAATTGGTAGCAAACATATTTTTAATTTCTTCTTTTAGGAATTTTCTCATTACTTCAGTTTTTCAACAAATTTTTCGCAAAGTTTTATACTTCCAATTATATATATATATACAGGGTGGTCCTAAACTCATGGTACAAACTTTTAGGGTAGGTCAAGGGCATTGTAACAATGACTTTTTGTATAGGAATGTATAGTCGCAAGTGACGCGGTGAGTCGTAAACAAGAGAAATAAAAGGAAAGAAAAATGGAGGGATCAGTTGGTATCATTGCCAGTAGAGGGCAGTAGATGTCCAGCCGCTGTTGAATATGATGCATCGCAATGAGGAAAAGCGCCATTCTCAATTGTGCTGCCGTAGAAGATGGGTGACTTCACGAATTCAGAAAAAGCAGACATGCATTACATGTACGGTCGTGCAAATGGTAACGGCAGAGCTGCGTTACGAATGTATCGCGAGGAGTATCCTGATCGCCGAATGCCGGATCACAGAATTTTTCAACGGTTGCATCGTCAACTTTGTGAAACAGGTGGCTTCGGCGTCAACAGACATGACACTGGTCGATTAAGAGTTGTACGCACTCCAAGGCTGGAAGAAACCATCTTGAACATTGTGGCTGATAGACCAGAGTCAAGCACAAGAACTGTTGCACATGACGTAGGTGTGAGTCATCAGACTGTAGGCAGAGTGTTAAGCGAAAATCGCTTACACCCCTTCCATTTTCAGAAAGTACAAGCATTGAATCCCGCAGATTATCCTCTCCGCGTGAACTTCTGCCAGTGGATGATGCAGAAATGCGCATTGCAGCCGGATTTCGTAGATCATGTGCTATTTACAGATGAAGCCACATTTTCACGCGAGGGTGTCTTTAATGCGCACAATTCCCATGTGTGGGCAACCGATAATCCACATGCAACGCGTCCACATGCGTTTCAACAACGTTTCTGTATTAATGTGTGGGCTGGTATTGTGCACGACTTTTTGATTGGCCCATACTTGCTACCCACGCGACTAAGTGGCGAAAGCTATCTTATTTTTCTGAAGGAAGTGTTACCACAACTGCTGCATGATGTTCCGATCGCCATTCGTAACCGCATGTGGTTTCAGCACGATGGGGCGCCAGCACACTTCAGCATTAATGTTCGGAATTATCTGAATACCACGTTTGGTGCTCAATGGATTGGGCGTGGTGGACCAGTCCCTTGGCCGCCCCGATCTCCCGATTTATCGAGCCTCGATTACTTTTTCTGGGGACATTTAAAGAATCTTGTTTATGAGACTCCAGTTGACTCAGATGAGGATCTCGTCGCTCGCATATCTGTAGCTGCTGCAAGTGTGCGCGAAATGCCAGGCATCTTTGAACGTGTACGCCAATCGCTCCACCGACGCTGTCAAGCATGTATCGCTACTGGTGGACGCAATTTTGAACACTTAATGTAAATATGACAATTGTCAACAACGCTTTGAATAAAATCTTTGTTTTTCCTTTCGGCTGTCATTTCCCCTGTTTACGCCTCACCACGTCACTTGCGACTATACATTCCTATACAAAAAGTCATTGTTACAATGCCCTTGACCTACCCTAAAAGTTTGTACCATGAGTTTAGGACCACCCTGTATATATATATATATATACAGGGTGTCCACTCCAATCGTGGACCAATAGCTAATTTCTAAACCGTTAGAGATACGCATATAGTTTATTTAGGAAAAAATCTCCAAATTATGAAAGGAATTTTGGGTCTACTCAATGTTTTTCAAAAAATCAAATTTTGAAAGAGTTACGAAAGTTAAATTTTTATACAGCCCCCCAGTCCTATCAATCATATTTAGTAAAACATTCTTGACACTGTAACGTTTAAAACTAAAAAAAAATCACTCCTCTACCACAAAAATTGACCGAGTTATGACGTTTTGAAAAATCAAGATTTTGCATTTTTTCATGACGTCATCGAGAGATCACTTAAGGGACCGTATGCGAAATCCTTCAAAATCTTGATTTTTCAAAACGTCATAACTCGGTCAATTTTTGTGGTAGAAGAGTGATTTTTTTTTAGTTTTAAACGTTACAGTGTCAAGAATGTTTTACTAAATATGATTGATAGGACTGAGGGGCTGTATAAAAATTTAAATTTCGTAACTCTTTCAAAATTTGATTTTTTGAAAAACATTGAATGGACCCAAAATTCCTTTCGTAATTTGGAGATTTTTTCCTAAATAAACTCTATGCTTATCTCTAACGGTTTAGAAATTAGCTATTGGTCCACGATTGGAGAGGACACCCTGTATATATATATATATATATTGCTTACTTCAAAAAGCTCTTTATTTCAAAATTTTCAAACTTCTGTTTACTTGTAGCCTGATTTTAAATAGTAGAATTTCTATGCTAAGCAAAACAAAGTTTTCCCAAAAACAGTCTCCAAATTCTTTGACCTTCATTCAGTAAATCATTTTTTATCTTTTTTCCAAAACTTTCGTACCTCAAAATTTCTGATCTCATAATTTTCCACGAAATTAGAGATAGACAGAATGAGTTTTATGCATAAACATGAAAAGGTAAATTTTCTCGCTACAGAAAATATAAAGAATGTATGAATTTATACCTGTTCTGCTCCAATGGGACTGACAGGCTTGCACTTGAACAAATGGGAAATAAGCTTCGGAATGAAGGAACTGAAAGAAAAAGAAGAAAAAAATTAAATTAAATTAAAAAATTTCAATACTTTAAAATACCTTAAATCAGAGTTTCCAATGTGTGGTACGCAGAGTTCAAAAATGTTATCTTACCATAAAAAAGAAGATATAAGCAACAGATT
>JAXGGA010024846.1:0-11430 GCA_038373865.1 Uloborus plumipes | reverse complement strand
TTTATGCAAATATCCCTTGAAATGTGATTAGTGGAGGAAATTCGGAACTTTATTATTCAATTATAAAATGCAGAGAGTGCTGAATAAATAATCAAAATCTCAAAAGCTCTGTAGTTCTCGTGTAAAGAAGATGAGAAAGTTTGGAAGCCGAAATTTGAAAAGGAACCTACTTTATTAACTTTTTGACTTTTAAATCGGCTCTAGTATGGTAGTGCATTGTTTTTTACTTTGTGGAGAGCAAATTCAGACATGCGTATTGATCAGAAAGTCCAAGAAAAATTATATTTCTTAAAGATGAAGAAATTGAAAAAACGGCTCAGACTGACGATTCGCCCCCTTAATCCTACAAAACTTCAACTTGGGTCAAAAACAGCACGTGACAGCATAAGTAGATGAACAACTGAATCGGAATGCATAAAAAAACAAAGAATTGTGCCTGAGCCTTTTCGGACAGAGTGTCCCAAATAAGCCAGATGTTAATGTGAAAAGCAGCATATGTATCATCGTGACTAAAAAATGAATGGTACTTCCTTTGATCAAAACTATTAAAATTGGGATGGCCTAGATGGATTATAATTCTTTTCGCGGGACTTGAGAAATATCCAAAGATCATATGCTGTGCTGCTTTTACCATTAAAATCTGGCTTATTTGGGACACTCTGTCCGAAAAGGCACAGGCACAATTCTTTGTTTTTTTTATGCATTCCGATTCAGTTGTTCATCTGCTTATGCTATCACGTGCTGTTTTTGACCCAAGATGAAATTTTGTAGGATTAAGGGGCAAATCGTCAGTTCGAGACGTTTTTTCAATTCCTTCATCTTCAAGAAATATAATTTTTCTTGGTCGTTTGATCGATACGCATGTCTGAATTTGCTCTCCACAAAGTAAAAAATAACGTACTACCAAACTAGCGCCGATTGAAAAGACAAAAAAATAATAAAGTAGGTTCATTTTCAAATTTCGGCTTCCAAACTTTCTCATCTTCTTTACACGAGAATTGCAGAGCTTTTGGGATTTTTATTATTCATTCAGCAATCTCTGAGCTGTATATTCGAATAATAAAGTCCCGCCTTTCCTCCACCAATCACATTTCAAAGGATATTTGCATAAAATCTGACTATTGTCTAAACTTTTGCAACAATGAAAAAAAATGTCTTTTGTAATGTCCAAAATTTGGTTCCAGTTATATTTTTAAAAACTCCAGACACGTATTTGGGACCATATTGTGTGCCTACAGTAGAAATTTGAAAGCATTTCGTTGAATAGTTTTCTTTTTATTCATATATTTGCATTTTGTCTAAACTTTTGCATCGCAGTGTATACTCTTGTTTTCACAGAATAATACAGCTAATTTTATGGTAATAAACTGTAAAACTGCTAATTTTACGCAGTAATAAATAGTAAAGTTGCTAGTTTTACAGTAATAAACTGTGAAATAGCTAGTTTTACAGTTTATTACTGTGCTTTTATATTTTTAAACTGGAACCTCGGCTGCCAGTATTATACTGTAAAAACAACTTTATTTTTATTTTTTTCTATATCTAATATGTAAACGAAAGTATTGGATTCGTGAAAATTTTCGAATTTCGACAGATTTGCACGTTTTGAGGTGGGCTGAGTCCATTTCGGCTATTTTTAGAAAATGTCTGTCTGTGTGTGTGTGTGTGTGTGTGTGTCTGTATGTATGTGACCAGTTTTTGTGGCAGCGCTAGAGCAAAAACTACTGCATGAAATCTAGCAATGTTTTTTACATATATGTGTCTTTATGTGAACTGGTGCACCTGACTTTGGTTAGTGAATTCCTTCAAGGGGCGTGGAGCAATCGCACGTTTTCTGCTCCTGGGTGATTGCTATATCTCAGAAAGTAATTGGCGGAGTCAAACAAAAATTGCTCCAAAAGTAGACCCTATTAGGTACAGGTGCTGATCAATTTGTGTGTCAATACGTCAAAGGGAGGTTGAGAAATCGAACGTTTTCTCATTTAATGTGACTGCTATATCTCAAGAAGTAATGAGCGGAATCGAACAAAAATTGATCCTCAAGTAGATGTTAGAGGTTACAAGAGCTGATTAAATTTTTGCGCCAATAACTTTAAGGCGGATTGCGCAATTAAACGAGCGTATTTTATTATTGCAACTGCTATATCTCAAGAACATTGCTGCGATTTGAATGAAATTTGGAAAAACACTAAACCGATATAAAAGCAAGCTCCGATTAAATTTTGGCAGCAATCGCTTCAGGGGGAGGGGGGAGATTTTTGAGTTTTTTCCGCCTTATCAACAATGGAAAAATAAATTCATTAAAAGGTTGCTTTTCAATTGTTATCAAAACATTCGAACATTTTCAGGGATTTAATTTACTGTTGCCATTTTCTATTTGCTAACAAATAACTGTTTGTAATTAATCTAAGCAGGACTTTTACAATGATTTCAAATTTCACTCTTTTACGCTGTCTCCAACTATTTTGAAGAGTGTTTTATTTTGTATCTGAAATTCATAAGATATATATAGAAGAAAGTTTTGTGAGGGCCACAACATACTAGTTTGCAGTGTAAAAAATTTCACAATTTTAGCTCAGAGAACCTTGCAAACTCAACTGGTTATCATTTTCTATTCGATGGTACTATATTTTTTAGAAGTATGATCTGAAAACTGCCACATTTAAATGCTGACGGAATTAATATATTTTCCAAACTATTGACAGAATTTTATTGAAATCAAAATTTTTAAGCAGTCAAAACAATACTTATAAACTTTTTAGCTAATTGAGGTGTTAAAATTAAAATATTGTGCAAATGCTAAGAAGCATATCAGTCCGTGAAAATTTAATGATGCTATTTTTAACTTATTATTCCGAAGAAGTTTTCCAACAAAAAGGGAACTTTTATTTCACTTTCTTGTTACTGAAGTGTAAAGTTTCAAGAATATTTTGAACAGGTTATCGATTTCATCGATCTTAGGATCATTAGATCAGTTTAAATTTTTGCACTAAAGTGCAGAAAGTTTTCATGAAATAAACATGAATTCTCTCAATTGAGAAATATTTGATTTCCATACTTTGATAACAAGCAATCATACTCACATAAATAGGTATAAAATAAAATAATTATTTGCTTTAAATGTTCTTGTGGAAATACACATTGTGATCTAAAAATAACCTAACTTTTTAGTGATAGAGTAAAATAAGCTTGGTAATATAATTTAAAGTAGGGATATGTCGATTAACTGGTTATAATAATAATATGGCCATAATTGGTTTCTTTGCCGATTATCTATCATCGGCTAAATTTTGCCGATTAATTTTTGCCAGTGGAAAAATGCTTCCAATTATTTTTTTAAGTACACCTGCGCCATTAAACTATGATAAATTATTTTGTTTTATACATGTAATAAAATTTGAACAGTATATAAATGTAATTTTTTGCAATCCTTGATACAAGATGTAGCATGAAAGTGCTCAAAGTAAAAAAAAAGTTCATACAGTGCTTACAACTGCATGGAATATTCAAAGATGACCTTCACAGTTGATATTTTAATGACACTACTAGGAAGAGTTAAATTCCTGGACTTTTAAATTGGAATACAAAAACGTGAATATTACATTTGATTTATAATCAGCCGATTGCCGATTAATCAGTAATCTGTTAATTCGTCTATCGGTGCATCCCTATGTTAAAGTTAATATTTATTCAAAATAGGATTTATTTACTCATAACTCAACAAAACTTTTTAACGGTCAACCAATTTATCCACAGACTTTTTAAATTTGGTTTCGGAAATGTTTATTGGATTTAGGTCAAGTGTTTAGTACAATAGACCTCTGATTGCAGTGCTTGGCTTTGCTAAGCCCCCCTCGCTTTCTAGGTCAAGTCTGCTTAAATGACTTTAGCATAATCGTAAAAAGCTCCATTACAGTTTTCAGCTTTGGAAACAGAAAATAGTTACGTACTGTCTAAAATTTTTTCGTGCTACCTCCGCCGCATCTGCGCATGCACCAAGTCTCTTCTGACTTTCTCGAAATAGGGGGGGGGGAATCAACGATGAAGTATTAAGCGAACAAAAGCTGACGGCATCGGGAAGTGCGCATCCTAAACCTGTCTCCCCTTTTTCAGATGGAATCGTTCGTGGCTGCCAGGCGCACAATACGCAAACAGACAGTAGTAACAAATCAGGCAAATACGGATGGTAATAGAGGACATATATCTGTTTTTTGTTTCCGAAACTGAAAACTGCAACGAAAGAAGCTTTTTACGATGATGTTCCAGCCATTCAAGCAGCGTGACGTCAGTGCTGAAGAAAATTTAAAAACCAAATTTAAAACGTCTATGGATGAATTTCTTGGCAGTTAAAAACATTGTATTGAGTTAAATGGATCCAATTATGAAAAAATGTTAGTTTTAAGATATATTACCACGCTTATTGCTGGCCACCCTGTAGAGTAGTCAGAGAGTTCTGACTGCGGATGGGAAGGTTCCAGGTTTGAATCCTGGTTTGAGCTTGGATTTACTTCCTCTCTCATGTCCTTTCTTTGTGTGAATGTGTTGTAGGGTTGTGAATGGGTGCTTACCCTATAAACGGGTCCCTATGGCATGTGTACTGCACTGCAAAAAAAGAACTGTTGTTTTTACAGTATAATACTGGCAGCCGAGGTTCCAGTTTAAAACTGTAAAATGCACAGTAATAAACTATAAAGCTCACAATTTTGCAGTTTCGTACCGTAAAGTTAAGAAATTTTAGTTTATTGCCGTAAATTTTAGCTGTATTATACTGTAAAAACAAGAGTATAATACTGGCAGCCGAGGTTCCAGTTCAAAACTGTACAATGCACTATAATAAACTGTACAATTAGCAATTTTACAGTTTATTGCTGCAAATTAGCAATTTTAGTTTATTGCTGTAAAATTAGCAATTTTACAGTTTAGTATTTTAAAAGTCGCCATTTTTAGTTTATTACTCTAATTTTAGCTGTATTATACTGTAAAAACAAAATTCATTTTTTTACAGTGTGTGGAAGTCGGACCACATCGAATGACGGCACAGTTGGAAAAGTGAAGCAGCGCACCCCAAATTGCCAGCCTATACTACACTGCAGCCTTTCTTGACAACAGCATCGTGACGTCAGCGTGACGTTTGCGTGACGTTAGCCTATGAAAAATGAGCTAGATAAAACGTCACAGCCTACTTGGCGAATTAGAGGAGATCGCTGACTGCTTGTGAGCTTTTATTGGCTCCGTCCGTAGTGACGTTCAGTGTCAAGTTAAGTTGCATTCTAGTATAGTTGGAACAAGACAACAACACCGCGTTATTTTTTGCTATCACCAAAATGTTCTGTTATTTGTTGATCACACTGTGTATGTTTATCATTAGAATAAGAGCGTCATTACCAGTGGTCGGAAGTAGCGCGCTACAAGTAGCGAAACTACTGTAGTAGCTACATTTTTTAGTAGTTTGTAGTGTAGCGCACTACTTTTTAAAAAAAGTAGTGTAGTGAGTAGCGCGATACAAAAATATTGTAGCTTGTAGCGATTTCATAAAACTACTTTCTAATGGAGCAAGAAAAAAAGAAAAAAAAAACGAAAAAAAAAAAAGATTCAATCGAGTCTGACTGGCGCATACCGTACACGATTACATTAGCGAAAGCAGTGAGAAAAATGAATCATACAAATTCGAGCTGACCGCAGTCATATCATTTTGACGCCATATGTTCTATCTGTTAGACGGCATTGGTTTTTTTGGCGTCACCATTTTCATATTCCGCCAATATTTGCATTGAATATAGTGCATGGCTGAGGAAGGAAAATTTATGAATAAGCGATAACTGAGTGTTTTATAGCAACCGAGAATGTCATGTAAATGAATGCTTTAGCGCTCAATGCTCAATTGGATTATTGTTCCAATATCCACCAAACATGGCAGCAATTTTAATAGAAGAGGATACAAATTTGATAGAAGATGAAAATATCGAGCTGCCCTGTCCGGCATATAATAAATACTTCACAGTTGTTGAAAAGAGTGAAAATGGAAATTTTACAGTTTCGTGCAAACTTTGCACTTTGAACAAAAAACTTTCTGTTTCTAAGTCATCTGCATACAATTTAAAATTGCATATTGAAGTAAGTTAAGCATTCTAAGTTATGTTTCACACTTCAGATAGCTTATTTATTAATATTTCATAATGAATACTAGTACCGTTTTGTATGTTTTTCATATTTCTTTAGTTTTGCTTCTTTAGTGATGGAGTATTGATATATATATTAAAATAATAAAAATCAATTATTAAATATTTTTGACATCATTTGACATAATTGGAAAAACGTTTTCATTTCATTTTATCGGTGGCGTATTAATGGGGATGGTGTCCAGACCGAGACCCAACCCCTCAAGGACGTAGCCAGGACTCACGTTAGGGGTGTGCAAGTAGTGGCACCCCAATAGGAGGTCACTCTGACCTCCCAAAAAGTTCTTATCCGATACAAATTGGCTGATGAAATTTGAAAACATTGAGACAGTATTGTAAGGCTGAACTTCTTCATTTTATTTTATTTTTTTTTTTCTTTAATTGATTAATTTATTTATTTTCGTGATGCCTCACGTCTCTTACAGTAGACATAGATAAGAATGCATTCTTGTATTTTATTTATTTATTTTTTAATCATTCAGTAAAGTTCCGAGTTTCATTCGGTAAATTGAATTTTCTCCTCAAAAACAAGCAAGCATACTTACAATAGTTCACCCTAAAATGTTTATTCTTCGCATACTCAGATTAAAAAAGTTGTTTTCATGCTAAAAGACAAATTTGGGTTTGGTACAAGGATCCGTGTTAGGTAAAGAATGAAGCTGATTTTCTGATAAGTGGCGCCAAGGACTTAAAACTTATTGATGGGAGAGGAGGAGAAGGGGGGGGGGAGACTCTCAATGAACGAATGAAATTCCAAATTTCACCGAGTAATAAAATACGAACTTATTTGTCTGCACCAGCATGTTGCAATGAAAAGCAGGAAAGGGGACAAAATCGTTTGTCAAAAAAATAAATAAAATGGGAGGTCACAGTGACCTCCCATTGGCTCTGATCTGGGGGGTGCAGCTGCACCCCCCTAGCTACGCCCTTGCCAACGTCCCTGAAGCTCAAAATTAAATTCCTACAATGAAAATTCAATTTTTTTTCTCATATGTTTTTGAAAAGTAGCGAAGTAGCGACTACTTTTCAAAAGTAGTGTAGCGCGCTACATTGAAAAAAAAGTAGTTGTAGCTGTAGTTAACTACATTTATAAGAAAGTAGTTGTAGTTGTAGTTCGCTACAAAAAATATGTAGTTTTTCCAACCACTGGTCATTACCAAAGTAGTTAAATAAAATGCTCGTCAATTATTGGAAACTTTCAATGTTAAATGTTATAAACAAAAGTTTTTGTTATCACGTCGGATACTTCAACATACAAAAATTCAGAAGTCAAAGAGCAAATGGGTATTTCCGCTCCTTCTAAAAATAAATGCAAAAATAAAAGCCGTAATTAGATTGAATTTCGAAAGAAAAATTCAGAAAATCTTTAGCTAATATCCGCTATCATTCAATAAAGGGAATAAAGAAGTAAACAAGTTACTTGAGCAAAGAAATGATTTTTACCCTATGTGGAATAAACCCTCATTCCATTTTTTTTACGTTCGAACTTGGAGCACAGATAATTTTTAAACCTTCATATTTTTAATTTCTTATCCCTCTCTAAGCTGATAATTTTAAAGAGCGGGAGAAAAAGAACCCCGTTAATGATGCTAATGACTGCATTCATTAGAAGCTTTATTATTCCAACAAGCAGACGATCTACATGACATTTTGCTTCGAAAAAAAGAAGCGTTAAAGGGAATAAAAATATTTTCCTATTAACATGTGCTCCCTTTCAACCTTATTAAACACGGACTCCGTTTTTTGTTGTCATTATCACTACTCATTTATGCACAAGTTAACGATGATTATTGAAAAATGAGTTTGTGTTTTTAACTTTTTTTTCCGGCTATTAAAGAGTTTAATGTGCTTTGGCGCCATTACATAATATATAAGAATGTTCGACCTCATGATAAGAAAATTTATTTCTTTGGCGGCAACATTTTATTACCGTTTTATTACCCCATCTGTTAATCATTTACTTTTCGTTCAGTGTCAGTGAAACTTTTATGGTTTAATTTACAGAAGTTGGCTACGGAAAACGGAGTCTCAAAGCTTCGGTAATAAAAGTGAGTTATTCTTAAAGATGGAGGCATAAATTTCAAATTCCAAAATGGCAGCAAAATCGGATTTGAAATAAAATTTTATCATATATCTTTTCAGATAAAATCTACAGAAATTTTCTGTCAAGTTCACAATATCAATATCGATGAAGAGCATTAACTTTTCTGCTGCATAAACTATAAAATAATGAATAATCTTTCAACAAATTAAATTTTATCGGGATGCCTGACTTTCATTTGTTTTATTGAAAATGAAATATTGTACTTAAAAATTTATGCATAAACATACTAGTTAAGGATGGGAAAATATAGATAAGATGTTTGGATTATCCATCTTGCTCCTTACTTTCTTCTTAAAAATGTAAACTAATTCTACACTGAAAGGTAAAAAGCGCTATACCCATTTTTTGTTCAAAATTGCAATTTATACAATATTTTACTTAGCTTTTTTAATACAATGCAAGAAATTTTATTTCCAGATACTCCAGTAAGAAATGACAACAAATAATACTGTTCTGCTGTTTTAAAGCTAAAATTATTCGATCAGAAGATGGAGGAATTAATTTCGTTTGGGGATAAATGTACCTTTACTTAAAACGTGTATAATTTTTTTGTTGTAATTTTATGCACTTAGAGATTCAATGCGTTGGAGGGCATTTTCGGATATATCTATATACATAAAAGACAACTTTTGAAAACGTATGTCCGGGGTAATCTTCCAAACTACTGAACCGATTTTAACCATTTTTTCACCGTAGATAGCTACAGTAACAGGGAGCAGGATAAGCTATAATTTATTTTTAAAAAGCTTAGTTTAAAAAAGTTATTATGGAAAACAGTTAATTTTATGTCATTTCCCCATTAAATGATTAAATTTTCAACCCATTGTTGCAAAAATTTGGTGCCATGCAGCAACAATATTGATTGTAATCATATTGAAAATTTTGAACCAAGGCTTCTCTGGAGTAAGTATGGAATTTATTGCCTTCTAAGGATTTTTATATTTATCTGAGCCAACAATCGCTAACGGTTGAAATAAAAAAAAAATTGATTTTGGCAATAGTTAGAGAATAGAAAGTGTTTATAGTCAAAAAATTTCTAAATTAGGTACATAAGATGTTTTCACCTCACCAATGTTGTCACGAGGATATAAACTAATAATGGGACTTATTTAACGAGCAATATTTGGAAATGGTTAATTTCAGTGCGATTGGTACTGTAAATATATATTTATTTTAATATACCAAGCTTATTACATTTCCTATTTACTCAAACATTATTTGTAGCTTGCTATTTTTTTAGCTTGCATTATTTTTTTTATAGTTTATTCATAACATAGCCATTGTTTACAGAAGTAGCCATTATGTTTATAGATATGCACTTTAGTGTTGGGAAATTTATGAATGAGTTTCACTAAACCACCCTACACCCACAGAAACCCGGGCAGGGCCGGGTACCCGGCTAGTATATTAATAAAAGAGCATAAAGACTATCAATTTTGATTATTTTTCAAAACTTGATCACTTCATATGTAATATTAAAAGTCTGTGTAAAATATTTTAAAACATAACACCTTTTATAATAAGCATGTAAACAGAAAAGTAAACAATTTTTACTACATAGTTAAAGTTGAAAATTAATTAAAGAAGAGCCAGATTGAAATACTTCTTTTGAAATGCTGCTTAGCAGATGCACCGTATTAAACATGTTTAAAAATATCACTTAGACCTGTTTTTATTTAAATTTTCTATTCTTCAAAAGCATGTTGTCTTTGTTTTTCTGAAATCCCCCTTAGATCCTTCATAGAATATTCTCTCAGGGCTCTTGTGTCTTTTATCTTTTAATCGAAAAAGTCCGGTACCTTCCAGGAAAAGTCAGAAATATAAAAGAAAGCTTATAAAAATGCAATTTTTGTTCATCCGTATGATCTTTGCAGCCTTGTTTGTTCCACGTACCTTTCATATGAAATATTCATGTCGCTCTTCATACCGTAATATATTTTTTTTGTTGCAAAGTTTTTGTATGTAGAAGAATTCAAAATGAGTTTAAAAGCACTAAAAACAAAAAGGTTAATTTTTGATTTTTAATGTGTTCAAATTTATCACAAGGAGATTAGTTTTTGAGTGCAGTTGTTAGAAAAATGCAAACCCACAGAGTAAATCCTTGTAACTAAGTTTTAACTTAGTACATTCATCAGATTAAGAATAGAGGTTGTGTTGAAATTTTGTAGTTTCTCTTTATAAAATGTCAGATATCTCAACTTGCTGATACATCAATACTTCATATCTGAGGAGCTAAAACTGTTTTAGTGACGAAAGCAAAATTTTACAGTAGAAGGAAAAAACGATTAGGAGTCATTTAAATAAGGGCCATATTAATGAATCCATACATAATATAATGAACCATATTAATGAATCGTTACATTTTCTAAAAAAAAAACTGTTTACATTATTTAAATTTGATGAACTTTCTTCATCAAACTGTGTGTATAAAAAAATGACAAAGCAATATATTACTTGTGCAATGAGTTACCGCCCGTAAGCCAGGGCTGAGGCAGAACTGTAGCAAATGCACCCACAGCTCGATCATATAGCATCCTAAAACTGCAGTTTCGCCCTTATCATGGGCTCCTCAGTTAGGAATAGCCAATGATCGAGCCGGAGGCAAAAATCCTCTTATTGTAGCTAAGATAGCCAACAAACTGGTAGATAAAATGAATTTATCTTACCAGCGAGCGTCCGCAAACTATGGTGCGGCTCAACTCGAAATTTGAAGGCTAAAGCTGGGTAATGTGCAATGAGTTACCGCCCGTAAGCCAGGGCTGAGGCAGAACTGTAGCAAATGCACCCACAGCTCGATCATATAGCATCCTAAAACTGCAGTTTCGCCCTTATCATGGGCTCCTCAGTTAGGAATAGCCAATGATCGAGCCGGAGGCAAAAATCCTCTTATTGTAGCTAAGATAGCCAACAAACTGGTAGATAAAATGAATTTATCTTACCAGCGAGCGTCCGCAAACTATGGTGCGGCTCAACTCGAAATTTGAAGGCTAAAGCTGGGTAATGTGCAATGAGTTACCGCCCGTAAGCCAGGGCTGAGGCAGAACTGTAGCAAATGCACCCACAGCTCGATCATATAGCATCCTAAAACTGCAGTTTCGCCCTTATCATGGGCTCCTCAGTTAGGAATAGCCAATGATCGAGCCGGAG
>JAXGGA010024845.1:0-11430 GCA_038373865.1 Uloborus plumipes | reverse complement strand
AAAAACACCATTATATACATACATAATGCGGATATTAAGATATGACTTGTAGCTCTCGGCCTATGCTAATGAGAGGAGACGTGACTTGGGTGGAGAAGTATCAGACCGGCTGAGTTATCTTTCGAGTTGGTGTTTGGATCTCGGGTGGTTGCGAATGGGCCTGGTGGGACCAGAAGGGGGTGGGTCAAAACCAGGGCTGCCAATGGGATTTTTAGCAAAGCTAAGAATGGGCTTATGGAATTACCAAGATCTACACTGTAAAAAATAGATGTTTTTACAGTATAATACTACTAATTTCGTAGTAAAAAACTAAAAATTGCTAATTTTACAGTAACAAACTGTTAAATTGCAAATTTTTCATTAATAAACCAAAATTCCTGCTTTACAGTAATAAACTGTAAAATTGCTAGTTTAACAGTTTATTACTGTGCATTTTAGTTTCAAACTGGAACCTCTGCTGCCAATATTATACTCTTGTTTTTACAGTATAATACAGCTAATTTTGTGGTAAAAAACTGTAAAATTGCTACTTTACAGTAAGAAACTGTAAAATTGCTAGTTGTACAGTTTATTACTGTGTATTTTACAGCTTTAAACCGGAACCTCTGCTGCCAGTATTATACTGTAAAACAACAGTTTACTTTTTGCAGTGCCGGCAAAACATCTCAAGATCATGTCACTAATCATTCTTGAAATTTGCTCACTTTTTTGTAGTTTATGCTTTTGCTACTTTTGAAGCTTGGTTGTTACACTGGTAAACAAATATTTTGCCACATGAAACAGTTATACGCCGGTTGATTGATTGAATCAGTGGTTGATTGAATCAACAGCTTTAATGAATCAAATTGTCAAAAACAGAATAAAATCCAACTTTATTGAATTAGCCGCTTTATCGAACCAAAACTGTCTAGAAAGATCGTGATTCATGTAGGCGGCCATTGTAGTAGCTACGAAGTAAGTTACCGTCTTTATGCCAAGGATAAGGCAAAACTACTTGCAATATACCAAGAGCCCGGTTATGCCATCCAGAAACTAGAGTTTCGTCTTTATATTAGACGGATTATTATCGGTCTGGAATAGAAAATAGCCGAGATGAAGGCGAATGTCACATCTCTGAAGCTGAGCCAACTTTTTGGCACTTTGTTGTAAGTGTCCAAATGAGTGCCTAATGTTGGTAAATCGGCACTCATTGTTAGCTTCAAAGAGATGACATCTGCTTCCATCTCGGCTATTGTCTACTCCAGCCTGATGTGTCCACAATTGAGAGAAATCTGTAGTCTCTGAATGGCATAACCGGGCTGTCGGTATATTACAAGTGGTTTTCGTACTGCTTCTAAAACAATGTACTGTTCTTGAGAAATTTTCCTGATCGCTGTTACATTGTAAAGTTTTGCAGCAGCTTCTGCTCACTGAAATAGACAGGAGAGAAACTTATATACATATAACACTAGATATTACAGAGAATATTTTATTAAGTAAGAATTATTCCTTAATATTGCTTTTAAGCTTTTTATAAAGTGTTACAACGTGTAACGTAACTTGTTTCGTTTATTAAATTAAAATATTTTATTTCTTTTTATTTCCTGTTACTGCTCAGCAACATTAAATTCTTGACCAAACTGCTTAGTAGCAATAAATTAATTTAAAAATGTATATCAACAATTAGTAAATGGTACTATTATAGAAAAATGAAGCAATTAATGTTTACACAAAAAAGAAAAAGACTTAAATATCGTATTTGAATATAAATTGTATGGGAACAGTTCACATGTAACCCAGATGCAATGTTCACAAGGGCCCCATCATTTCACTTATAGTCCGGGATCTGACAGCACTTCTGTAGGAATGTTTGAGTAGGGGGAATTTTTTTTCAAAAATGTTTAGCAGGTGCCCCAGGAAGTATTTTGGACTTGGTTGGATATCCGCCACCTGGTGCATTTTTTTGCTGTGACGTCATCAAAGATGGCGGCCATTTTGGCTCTCATAAATGCTAAAAAATGCCCAGCACTTCTGCAGGAAATTTAAAAATTGAGAATTCCTTTTCAAAAATGTTTAGTTGGTGTCCTAGAAAGAAATTTAGACTTGGGTGGACACACGCCTCCTTTTAAATTTTCCGGTTATGACGTCATCAAAGATGGCCGCCACTCGATTCTATAAATGCTCATATCTATGTTGATACTTGACCGATTTGCATGAAAATTGCAATTTTTTTACTAATTTGTCTGATGCTTATTTGTCTTTAGGCTGCACTGTTAGAAATTTACTCGAAAAGTAAGATTAAAAATCAATTTATTTATTTATTTTTATTTTCATCTACCATGACTTAACCATAAAAAATGGTATTAACTCTTTTATTTGTGCGAGAAACTGCTAACTTTCCACTGCTTACGTGCCGAAAGATACAACTGTATTACAAATCAGTAAAACGTCCTGTTGTCCAAGCGATAGCAACAAAAATTTTAATTTATTTTAAATAGATATGAATGAGACAAAATACGAAAATTCCGACATGTTGTAGCAGTTAAGGAGAATTACTCGATATCTTTTTCAGAGGTCCGATTTTGTTGTTGATGACGATTTTTCTTCTCTAAAAAAATTCGAAGAACTGCATTTATTATCCTGTAGTGTTAAAGGTACAATGTGCAAAAATATCGTCTCAATGGTGCGTGGCACTCGTTGAACTAGAAGGGGGCAAATTCTCAAAGTCAATATTCTTCACATGAGCACACAGCTATAATTCTTAGTTCATCTAAAAATTTACAGAATGACCCTTTTCGTATTACCTGCGCTACGTATTCTTTTGCTGATTCACGAGTTTGTTCTACGTATTCCTGTCGGATGATATACTAAATTTCTCCAAATATTTCGTAAAAACATAATGAAGAGCTGTTTTTTCAGTGTAAAATGTACTCCAGTAATTTGGTCCAAATAGTGAGTGGATGGTTGGTAGGTAGGTTTTCATCTTTGTTTCGGTGAGTATTATGAGCAGACAAAAGTCTCGTAGAATCCATAACTCCAGTGTACCTCTAAAGTTCCTAAACACCAAATCGCTGAATAAGATGATCCTAGATATCCTAGATAGATAATAAGATAAACCTAGGAAATAAAGCTAACACCATTATTCTCGAAGTCTGCTTCCTCTGCTGTCAAGCAATTTATTATGTCCAGATCTTTCCACGTTGTAAGATCAGTTTGTTTCCTGATGATGCCCAAAAATTGTTGATTAGGATAGTCAGAGTAGCACCTTGAGAGATTTTAATGACATGTATAAAAATACTGCTACCTTGTTTCTACACTTTCGGACTTTTTACGGGAAAATTTGCTCTAATTGTAAAAAATATTATACTCTTCCAGAGCACTTTGTGATACTCCCAATATATGATTTAAATAATAGTAATAAAAAAAACAGTTATTACTTCGTCAAGGGTTTGTTTTCATTTGTCATAGCATTTCGTACAAAAAGTTCACTATATAACAGGACTTTTCATCAAACAAAGGTTTCTTTTATGTTGCCATAAGATTTTTCTAGCTCTTTTTACAATGCACCTATTTGTAATCTTAACATAAACTTTTGTTCATTTAACAATGAAGCCAGTACCTTTGTTGGTAGCTTCACAAGATACAATGAAAAATATATAAAACTTTTTTAATACCGGTGACTGTGCTTAACATGATACAAGGGGAAAAGAGTCAAGATCGCTCAAGCTCCATTCTTAAAGTCATATTGCCAGTATTTCCTTGCAACAAAACACAAAATGCTTGCACTACCACAAGGAAAGCCAGTAAAAAGAAGTCAAACAATCAGCCTCACATCATGATACGAAAACTTATTTCGTTCCTCTGACGTGGAACAGCTCTTTCAGTTTGAACCATCTGAAAACTGTTCATTGTTAAATACACCACCAGCTCGTTTATTCCATCCATGGGCTGCAGTTTCGTGCTTATTATGCACTCATCAGCATGGAATAAGAGTTAAACGAGCTGGAGGCATAAACCCTCTTATAGAGCAAAGACAGCCAACAAAAACTGGTAGCTAAAGTGAAATTAGAGCACCAGGAGCGACCGCACTTGGTACTGTGCAACTCAAAACTTTGAGGCAAAGCTCGGGTTTGTGTACCGTACCAAGTGCGGTCGTTCCCTGGTGTTCTAATTTCACATTAGCTATCAGTTTTTGTTAGCTCTCTTTGCTCTATAAGAGTGTTTATGCCTCCAGCTCGTTTAATTTCTATTCCATGCTGATGAGTGCATAGTAAGCATGAAACCTCAGTCCATGGAAGGAATAAACGAGCTGGTGATGTATTGCGCGTTTCTGCCTTAGCCCAGGCTTAGCGGTTGTTACTTTCTGCTTTAAGTCCTTTTTAGTTTCTCATATGTTTCTAATGTAAAATAAATATTTTTTTAACTTCCTTTTTAACGAGGGATCTATAAGAAATACAAATTTAAGAGTAAGAAAAGAGTTAGTAAAAGATAAATTGAGCATGACCTAATCTAGAAATGGGAAAGTGCCCCTCCCTGCCCTTGCTCCCCTCTTGCATACGCCTATGTACGAATTAGATCGATAGAATGATCAACAATGACTGACTTCTGGGAATCTCAGGCAACAAGCTCAAACCATTCTTTTTTCATTTTTATATAAACAATCTTCTCCAGCGATATTTCTAAAGAGAATTCAGAAGAAACGAACCGGTAAACAAAATGGTAGCAAACTTTTTTGGAGTTCTCTCAAATCAAAGAATGACGAAAACAGCTCTTAGCAATGCCACTTTATTATCTTTCCAATTCGTCGCAGCTGCGAGAGATAAGTTTTAAAAAAATACCGCTGACCATGTTGTCTCTTGCAGATAAAGCGATACGAAATCTCGGAACATGTTTGCTGGCGGAATTTTACGTAAACCCAGTGCTGTTACGGATAACTCGAAATCATGAAAAGTAAAAATTTTGATGAGAAAAGCATTTCAAGTTGAAAACCTTTGTAGTCATTCAGCAGAGGTTGTACTAGCTTCTGCATAGCCCTGGACGATTTGTTTCCGCGGCCTCCTTTTTAACTCTACACTGCATAGCGTTGCCAATTGGATACATGGACTATTTTTTCTTATAACCATGCATAAGGCAACTCAAGCATAAAAAAGCAACTGTTAGGTATCTTTAAAGCGAATCTAACCATCTATCTTCAAAATTAATTTTTTTTAAATGTGTTACAATGTTTTCGTATTACACTAAAAAACATATGTCTTTCAAAGAACAAAAAATCATACAGTTGGAGGGTTAATACGCTTTTATTAGTTTCACATAGGGGTTTGTTTGTTTGCTTGCATATAACTCAGAATAAAAGATAAAATTCTCATTCTTCAAACATAAAAGTAATGTATTTAATAGGGATGCACCGATAAGCAAATTGGCCGATTACCGATTAATCGGCTGTTCATAATCGGGCGATTGATCGGCTGAGCCGATTAATCGCCCACAATTATCCTTATCATGATGATGAAGTTGATTGTTTTTCTACTACCAATTTTACTATCACTGTTTTTTCTCTCTTACACAATTTCAAGTTTAGAAATAGTAAGTAGTTTACTTCTGAGAGAAGATTTTTTTTTTTCATTTTCCTAGTTTTCACAAAATAATTTCAATATTTTATCAACTTTCTTGGTACCAATTTTCATTTTATTGTCAATAATATTATTAACACATTATTAGTTATGTTAATTGAAGATAAAAATTCGATAAAAGGGGGGAAGGGGAGTCTGTGGTGAGCAATCCAATTTAGGAGTACTTTTAATTCATATTTTTTAATAATTAGTAGCAATTTAACTCAATCTTTTTATTCTTTGAAAATTAGAGCTTCTCTAAGAGCACTGTGCTGAGGAGAAAACTATCGCCACATGAAAAATGTCGCAACATTGTATGTATATTTATTCAAAGTAAGAGAATTAATTAAAAAAAACCTTATATCAACTGTGAGGCTAATTATTTCTGTCAATAAAATTATTCATAGTAGTTTCTTAGTGAAGGTATACTTTAAGGAATAATACACTGGCGGAAAAAAAAATCCCAACACCACGAAAGACTTGTGTTAGAGAAACGAAATTTGGTAGGCGTGTTTATACAACTGAAAGATGACATCGATTGAAATTTCGCGCTCCGCGCATAAGTGTGGCGCAGCTGGCGTCACTCAGAACATGCAAATAAAGCTTGATTTAAAAGCGTGTTGTGAAGCTCGTGAGTATTATTTTTTCGTGAAATTTGACGAATTGCTTTCATGTTGGCCGGAAATGATTTTAAGAAGACGAAGAAGCCATTTTCAGCAGCTCCCCGAGTTTAAACGAGGTCGTACAATTTGGCTACGAAAAGGTGGATTTTCATTTCGCGATATTGCAGAAAGACTTGGGAGGGAATGTTTCACCATGCATGATTATTGGAAGCTATGGTCAAGGGATGGTACTACCGCAAAAAGATCGAGTTCTGAGCTGCCACGTGGCACGACTGACAAGGAAGATCGCCGAATCTTGCGTACGGCTGTGGTGCATCGTACTGTATCTGCGGCTGACATTCGAGCTGCAGTTGGTACCGTCGTGACCCAAGGAACGGTAAGAAACTGTTTACTTCAAGGACAGCTCCGAGCCAGGCAGCCTGTAACCGGTATTCCATTGACTGCAAACCATTGCCGTTTCCAACGGCAGTGGTGCCAAGACAGAGCTCACTGGAGCTTGTAGTGGAGATCTGTCGTAATTTTTGATGAAAACAGATTCTGCCTTAGTGCCAGTGGTGGCTGTATATTGGTCAGAAAGAGGCCAGGGGACCGCCTGCATCCAAGCGGTCTACAGCCAAGACACACGGGACCCACACCTGGAGTCATGGTCTCTGGAACAATTTCCTACGACAGCAGGGGCACTCTTGTGGTTATCCCAAACTCACTGACTGAAAATTTGTCGTCAGTCTGGTAATTTATCCAGTAGTACAGCCCTTCATAAGTAGAATTCAAGGGGGAGTTTTCCAACAGGATAACGCTCGCCCTCACATCGCTGCTGTAATGCAATGTGCTCTACAGAGTGCTGACATGTTACCATGACCTGCAAAATCACCAGGTCTGTCTCCAACTGATAACGTATGGGATATCATTGGACGGCACCTCGAGTATCATCCACAGTCAACAATGACGGTACTAGTATTGACCCAACATGTGCAACAAGCATGGCACTCCATACCACAAAGTGACATTCGGCACCTGTATGACATAATGCATGCACGTTTTCAGGCTTGACTTCAAAATTCTGGAGGTTACACCCTCTATTAAATTAACATAATTTCACATTTGCACAGCATTTTCTTGAGCTTAAATTAACCAGTGATCTTGTACATTTAATCAATTAAACATGTTAACTAGACAATTGCATTACCCAAATTTCATTACTCTACTGTAATTTTTTCTTGGTGTTGGGATTTTTTTTCCGCCAGTGTATTTGAAAAATATTTTTCCGGCCGATTAATAGGCCCGTTTTTGCCGATTATTAACAATCGGCAAGATGGCCGATTAGGTCCGATTAATCGGTGCATCCCTAGTATTTAATACTATTATTAATACGAAAGGCTAAACTTATATTACATGTTGACGTATAAGTGCATGTAAACTTAGCGGATATTCAATAGTTTTGAAAAGCTTCTTTTTAATTTGATTAACTCGAAAAACGTATTTTTTAGTTTTTTAAAATTATATTTAAGATTATTATAGAAGAAACATAGAAATAAAATCATAATTTTTTTCAACTGAAACGGATCTTCACTAAGTAATGCATATTTAAAAAAAATTAAATTTAACAAAACATTTTTCCTTTGTAAAACGCCCAAGGTAGCATTATTATAAGAATATCTGAGCGAAGCATACATGTCTCGTGTTTATGAGGGACAGTGCCGTCATAGGTCAAGACGGAACCCCTAGTCAATTTTGTCGTCAAGTCCCCTCCCACATAAAATTTATAAAGCTTGCACAACTCCGTTTCCTAGTCGGGCAGCTAGTTTCCTACTAGGGTGGCGTGGCCTCTTGGCGTCCCTATCTGCCAGTAAAATTCAATTAATTTTTCTGTTTAGAATGCCGTAACCAGGGTTGCCAGACGTCGCGGATTTCAAGGGGCTGTCCCGTTTTTTGAAAAACTCTCCTGCGTCATGGGCGAACCTTGATACGGGACAGCTAAAGTCACGTACTCTAGCTGGGAGCAAAATTTTACAAAACGAAACATTATTTTCAGAAAAAAATAAAGTAAAATAAAAAATATGAAACAGGAAAATTGATTGAATTTTAATCTTTCTGTTCTGAAGTGTAATGTTAGTCTTCTGTTCAGTTTCAGCAGAAATCATTATGACAGTTAGGGATGCACCGATTAATCGGCAGTACCGATTAATCGGCCACTTTGCCGATTATTAATAATCGGCAAAAATGGGCCGATTAATCGGCCTAAATTATATTTTCAAATATTATTCTTTAAAGTATACCTTCACTAAGGAACTATGATGAATAATTTTATTAACAGTAATAATAATCCTCACAGTTGACATAAAGTTTTTAATAAATTAATTCTCCTACTTTGAATAAATATACATAGACAATGTTGCAACAGTTTTCATGTGGTGACAGTTTTCTCCTTAGTACAGTGCTTTTAGATAACCTCTACTTTTCACATAGAATAAAAGTCTTAAATTAAATTGCTTCTAATTATTAAAAAATTTAAATTAAAAGTAATCCTAAATTGAAGCGCTCACCACAGACTCTCCCTCCCCTTTTTTTGAATTTTTATGTCCAATTAACATAATTAACAATGTGTTAATGTAATATTATTGACAAAAATATGAAAATTGGTTCTAAAAAAGTTGATAAAATATTGAAATTATTTTGTGAAAATCGGGAAAATGGAAAAAAAATCTCTCGGGGAAATGAATTACTTACTATTACTAAACTCGGAATTGTATAAGAGAGAAAAAACAGTGATGGTAAAATTGGTAGTATTAAAAACAATCATCCTTTTCATTTTTTAGCTCAGCAGATAAATCAGCCGATTATCAACAACCGATTAATCGGTAATCGGTAATCTGCCAATTTGCATATCGGTGCATCCCTAATGACATTTCATTCAACAAAGGTGTAGTTTATGTAAAAATGGTGTAGAAGCCCTTCCCTAATATTTTCTTACGAAATAAATGTAAGTGTTCACCAACTATTAGTCACTAGATATTTCTTTTGAAGTGTGCTTTGCTTTGCCTTTAAACTAAAAGATTAACTAAATGTGACTCCATTTAACAAAAAAATACTCATTAAATTTTTCTAACGCATTTTCCGTTACGGCCCGTAACGGAAATTCTCTTCTTAATGTTTTTTCCTCCTCTGACGAATTCTTTCAGCAGTGAACTAAACATACTTGCTAAAATACATTCACTCAGTTTTACACAAACTCGTTGCTGCCTGACACTCTGCAAATCTTTGTCTCGCGTCACAGATAGGAACCGATTAATCGTTAATGCTGACAAACTATAATTGCCCGACTTTATTTGTCTAACCTTAATTACGGGGAAGTTCGTAAATCTATGCGTCGAGCCATGACTTCGAGTCGGAAAAAAAAGGAAAGAAAAACTAGTAATTCTTACAATGCGTTTTATGTTTTTATATGTCACTGAAAAATGTAAAACGCTGGCATTATATAGAATCAGGGTTCCAATTTTTTTTCTTTTTTTGATATTTTCAAAAATATTGAAAATGTCCGATAGTTTGATATGTATTGGATATTTTCAATTAACGCAAACTAAAGTCTTTAAATAATAAATGCAACCTCAAATTACTGCTGTTTATATTCTCACATGATCTATATACATAAATGACTACTTTTTGTATGTATGTCCGGGATAATCTTCCAAACTACTGAACCGATTTTAACCATTTTTTCACCGTAGATAGCTACAGTAACAGCAGCAGGATAAGCTATAATTTATTTCAAAAAAGCTTAGTTTTAAAAAGTTATTATGGAAAATAGAAAATTTCTTGTAATTTCCCCAATAAATGAAAAAATTTTCTACCCATTGTTGCAAAATTTGGTTGCCTCGCAACAACAATATTAATAGTAATCATGACGAAAATTTTAAACCAAGGCTTCTCTGGAGTAAGTATGAAATGTATTGCTTTCTTAGGATTTTTATATTTATTTATGCCAATAATCGCTAACGGGGTAAATAACACGAAGTTCTGTCAAGAACTAAACGAGCCTACTTTCCCGTACATCAACATCGGCATTCTAGCATCTGATCATTATTCTCTTAATTATCTGAGACTAAAAATTATGTCAAACATACCTTTTTCGCACTTAAAGCTGATTTCTAAAAGCAAAATATACCCCTCTCATCAGATGAAATAGACACATAAAAAGTAAATAAATGAATAAATAAAGTTTCGTCGCACCTTTTAAAGAATGTAACTGTTACAGTTCCTCCGTAGAAAAATTCTTCAAATGTTTTCAAAAAAAAAAGTAAATAAATAAATAAAAGTACAAAATACATCAAAACACATTTTATCAAAAAAAAAAAGAGAAAAAAAACTCGTCCGTTGATAAAATGTCTAGAATTTCACTTTTAATCCGTTGCCAGTTGTTAAATATAAATAAAGAATAAAATGCTCCGTGAATGAAACATTTTTGTTACGAAAAAAATCGTCTGCCAAAAATAATAATAATAATAATAATAATAATAATAATAATAATAATAATAATAATAATAATAATAATAATAATAAATAAAATAAAACAAATGAATAAATAAACAAAAAATCGTCTGCACAGTCAGTCATTTTTTTCTGAGCCTGCATTTCCGCCATGTTTGCGGAGTCGGAATCAGAGTCCTCACAGAAGACTATTCAGAAAAGTACTTTACAAACATTATTTATCAAAACCATTTTCTTACAAAGTTAGTTTGAAGGAAATCCGACTTTTAGTTCAGGATCAACATTTAACTTAAATTCCCCGTAGTCGCTAATGTTAATTTTTTTTCTGAACGGTTCAATATTGAACGAAAAATGGTTCAAATCAAAAAGCGAAATATGGGAATGAGCCTCTCCGAGATCTTTAAATAAAAAAAAAGTTTATTCTATTCGGATGGTTCACTCAGAAGTTATTGTGGGGAAAGGTTGCTTGATCGGTTCAATGTTGAACGAGAAAATGTTCAAATTGAAAATTTAAATACGGTAATGAAGTATCCTTGCTGAGATCCTTCGAATAAAAAAAAAGTTTATTTAAATCGGACTGTTCACTCAAAAGTTATTAGGGGTTACAGCTTGCTTGAGCTGTTCAATGTTGAACGAAAAATTGTTCAAATCGGAAATGTAAATACGGGAATGAAGTATCCTTGATAAGATTTTTCGAACAAAAAAAGTTTGTTCAAATCGGACTGTTCCCTCAA
>JAXGGA010024844.1:0-11432 GCA_038373865.1 Uloborus plumipes | reverse complement strand
AACTTTTGATTTAAAGAACACTAAATGGAAATACACATTAAGTTTTTAACCTACTGCATAGAGCGCATTTTCAAGAATAAATTCCTAAAATGTTGAAGAAAAAACAGCAAAATTGCATTTTTAAGGGTATTAAAACATGCGTGGGGTAAAATGAGTCACGTTTCGCATTAAGTTAGGCTTAGCATGTACTAAAGAGCTAATTATATTTTTTGCTTACTTACTCATATTTTGCTGTCAGGTATGTTGTACTAATCTAAAACAAGTAATATAATGCTTTGTCATTATTTTGATACACAAATATATAATATTTTATGCAAAATAATTAAATTAAATCAAAAAGCAAAAATTAAGAGCACAGCTTTTGTTCGATGAACCTTCTTCAGGAAATGTTGTTAGGGAGTGAAGCAAAAGTGACTTATTTCCCGTAAAGAATGAATGTAAGCAACTAAGGCAGGGATTCAAGTGAAACACCATTGCAATCGCTTCGAATTGCAATCGCTACTGGAAGTGAATTACATTATCATCAACTTAACTTGGCACTGACGTCACTACGGGTGGAGCCAATAAGAGCTCACAAGCAGTCAGTGAACTCCTCTTATTCGCCAAGTAGGCCGTGACGTTTTATCTAGCTCGTTTTTCATAGGCAAACGTCACGCTGACGTCACGATGTTTTTATCAAGAAACGTTCTAATGTAATTCATTTCCAGTAGCGATTGCAATATGCGATCGCCTGTTTCACTTGAATTCCTGCCTAAATCATAGAAAAACATTTTACAGAGCTGAATTCAAATAAGTTATGTAGTTGAAGAAACGGCATCAACATCTTGGATCTCAATAAATAAGGCTGTTCCTTCGATATTGGAACAAGGCGAGTCAAGCATGTGTGTTTCATTTTTAGGCATTTTAAAACATATATTATAATCACACTCTCATCTTCATCAATAATCAAAAGTATGGAAAAAACTTGAAAAGATAACAGAAGAGAAAACTACATACATACAGAAATAAACTTGTGAAATTTTAACAAGCTCGACAATATTGAAAAGATGGCATACTGAAAATGTCTAAAGCGATAAAAAACCAATTTAACTGACACACAGACAGAAAACTAAATACATAGTAAATAAACCTTTTTTTTAAAGAAATTTATAACTGATTCGAAGTGCATTGATAGCAACCTTTAAAAGTTGAAAGTGGGAACAAGTTAAGTTTTTTGGGGGGAAATGTCAAAAAAGTATATTTTCATGCCAAATTCTTCCCCACAATGTAAAATAGCGTGCAATGAAATTTAAAAATACAGTAAAAGTTTTTTTTTTTTTTTCCGGTGAGAGATGATGTTTGGAAGTATGATGCATCGTAAACAGTGCTAGACATTCCTGGCCCGAGATGAATCAAGAGGACAATATTACTTACTAGAAATGTTTATACACTAATTTTTTTCTCATTAATGAACAAAAGTACAACATTACTGAAGAAAATAAATACCTTTGTGCGATAGATGTGAAGTTTATTCCAACGTTAGAGAGACTCTTCATCCTAAAGCTCACACCTCTTGCATTGAAAAAGAGGCTCCTTGTAGCCTCGAAACACGTGTCTGCGGTATACCTGCATATTTGTGCATCTCTAACGTTGGAATAAACTTTACAACATTACTATTTAATAAATCGTGAAATTAAATGCTTTAAAGTATGACTCATTTTATCCCACTAGTATCCTATTTTACCCCACGCTATGGGGTGAAATGAGTCATTGACAACACATTTTGTAACTTCTTTATCAGTATCAATATTTTTTTCCCAAGATATTTCACTTTAAATGTCATGAGGAAGAGCATGTCCTGAACGGTTTATTCACTGGTTGAGTCAATACATATTTTTTCTGTCAAAGCCTGATTGTAAAATTGCCCTTTTTTTGAACCATTTTACCCCACCTGACCCTACGTGTCAAAAAAATGAACTTTAGAAGTACCATTTCGATTGCTGATTATTTCTTAATTTACGCGGCATTTTCGTGGAATATAAACCCCGTATACTTAAAACCAGGGTCTACTGTATTAAAAAAGGATGATTTCAAACGACAGGCAAATGTTTTCTTGCAATCATTTTTCCTAAAATTGTTATAAAACCACAAATGAATGAATTTGATCTGTAATCAATAGCAGTTATAATTTTTCTTCGTTTTTCGAAATAATATTATAGTAGAATCATTGAAATTTTCTCGAAAGATGTCAAAGCAATAGCATTATTTGAAGATGGAAGCATATTTGTTACTTCGAAATCTTAACATATTTAATTGAATTGAGTCTTTTCTTGGAGCTTTTTTAATTTATTAAGAATCAATAATATCACTCAATTTTTTTCCTCGATATTTCAAATTTTCATTTAAAAAAGAAGTCAAAGAAAAAAGTGGAGAAATAACCGTGGGAAATTTTAAAGTGGTGGTAATAAATAGGAAAAACATTTAAACCTCATTGAAGTAAATATACCTAGAGTATCGTCACTTTTAAGAACTTCCCAAGAATTACCATTTTTTACTGAAATGATGTTCATGTTAAATCTGGAAAATCAAGATTTTTGCCATCAATACTTAGGTATATTACTTCTTATGGTTACTACATAAATTGAGAATTCAGTGGTTAGGTCAAAATTTTTAGTTCCCCTGGAATCAGTTTCAGCGTTTCCCCAAGTAGTTTTTTTCATCGAAAAATTGAATTATTCTCTCATGAATATGAATATGTTTTAAAGGTTTATGATCATATAAAATAGAAATTCTAAATTAAGCAGTGATATTTTGTTCATCGAATAAGCGAGCAAAATAAATTAACATGAATATGATTTCGACAGTACTTGTTGTATTGTATTGCAATAATACTCTTTGCAGTTAAAATGATCCATATGACTTACAATTGCAGTAATCATATTTAAATTTTAAAAAATAATAGCAGATTTTGTTGGTTGACTTTTAAGCGTTGTGTTTAAGTTTAAAAGGAATGAAGTTATCAGATATAATAGTTTTCGTATAACCTTTACATAAAGCTATATCAAAAGTTTTATCATAGCGGAATTAAGATAAATTTAGTGGGACGTCTAGAGTATTTGTTAATGGGTCATTCCACGTCAAGTGATCCAAAATCTGAGAAAAATTTTACCTTACATTTTTGTATTTCTTTCACATTTGGCTCATCAATTGTACCCCTTGAGGTAATCAAAAGTCTCAATTTTTGGATTTTTATCTCTATTATTTTTTTATTTATGAGACTTTGAACTTTGGAAAAACCCTCGTTTTTCCATGGATAAGGGTACATAAAAGGGACCATAACTCGGCACCAAATATAGATAGAACGATTTGGTAAATGGCATTTTAAAGTACGTTAGTTGCCGCTTAATCTGATATGCAACATGACTAATTTGATAAAAATTTTCTTTTTCAAAAAATGAAATTTAAATTTCAAATTTAAATTTCTCAAAAAACATATAATGAATTTTTTTGAAAAAATTCTCAAAAATTTTTGTGTATTTCATCTATGTTTGTACAAATTTTTAGATTGGGATCTCAATGGGATCATATTTTTTTGAATTTTTGAATAAAACTGTATAGGAAAAAAATGATATTTTTTAGATTCTATTTATTTAAATACTAAGTTCTCTTGCTCGTGATGGTCTAAAAAGTAGTAAACAAACATGAATATGTTTAAAGTGAGCTGGCATGAGCTTATAGATTTGTCAGGTTCACCCCCTACCCCTTTCTTCCCCGCACAACCACTCTTTTTTAATTCAAAACTGTTCAAAATGTTTAAAAAAAAACAAAAACTCTTTGATACAAAATGAATAGTAAACTTATTTAAAGTGGGGAAATGGGTTTCCTTATAACTAGACGAAGTATCCCCCTCCCCACCCAAATATACCATTCACACTATACTAATATGACGTCTAACCTGGGGATTGAGTTGAGGATTATTTTCACCCTAGGTATATATATTGTTTTTCAGACGAAGTGTTTCTTTTCGATCCGAACTTCAAAGTGTACTTCCATTCAATATCTGAAATTTAACTTTATGATTCATTTCATCTTCTATTCCAGCACCAATCTTCAATTTTGAAGGGAGGAAATAAATGGGTCGCCCCAATATCATAGCAAACAGCAAAATAGCAGTTTCGCCTTGTTCTCATCGTTTTTTCTATTCTTTTCGCACAAAACTGAAAATAAATCAAAATATCAGATCATATGTCTGTGTCCCCATAACTATCTTTCCACATTATCTAGTGTGCAGCTGTTATTTAATTTTTTTAATCGTTTGTGTTCTTTTTCATTTTGTCGTAAAGGAAAGTAATGCAGCAAGATATATCTATATACAGGGTGTCCACTCCAATCGTGGACCAATAGCTAATTCCTAAACCGTTAGAGATAAGCATATAGTTTATTTAGGAAAAAATCTCCAAATTATGAAAGGAATTTTGGGTCTATTCAATGTTTTTCAAAAAATCAAATTTTGAAAGAGTTACGAAATTTAAATTTTTATACAGCCCCCCAGTCCTATCAATCATATTTAGTAAAACATTCTTGACACTGTAACGTTTAAAACTAAAAAAAAAATCACTGCTCTACGACAAAAATTGACAGAGTTATGACGTTTTGAAAAATCAAGATTTTGCATTATTTCATGACGTCATCGAGAGATCGCTTAAGGGACCGTATGCGAAATCTTTCAAAATCTTGATTTTTCAAAACGTCATAACTCGGTCAATTTTTGTCGTAGAGCAGTGATTTTTTTTTAGTTTTAAACGTTACAGTGTCAAGAATGTTTTACTAAATATGATTGATAGGACTGGGGGGCTGTATAAAAATTTAAATTTCGTAACTCTTTCAAAATTTCATTTTTTGAAAAACATTGAATGGACCCAAAATTCCTTTCGTAATTTGGAGATTTTTTCCTAAATAAACTATATGCTTATCTCTAACAGTTTAGAAATTAGCTATTGGTCCACGATTGGAGTGGACACCCTGTATATATTAAACAAACACTCACAACCTCACATGTTGTTTAACTTCTTTACAGATTGCTCCCCCCCCTTACCCTACCTTTCCACTCCAAATTTTATTTTTTTTATCATCCCGCCTAGCCCCATTTCAAAGCCTTAGTCTCTACTGATGTCTGGTAGTGTTTCAGTTTGTTCTGTTTGTTACTCTTTCCTATTATCTCATGAGCTTTGTCCAATAAGAGAAAGGAAAGGCAGTGATGGGGACTGACATATAACGTGACACTTTAATTTCTTTTCAGTTTTGTGTAAAAATAATGGGAAAACATTATGAGAACAAGGGGAAACAGGTGCTATTTTGCTGTTTGCTATGATCTTGGGGCGACCCATTTATTCCTTCCCTTCAAAATTGAAGATTGGTGCTGGAGGAGGGGATGAAATGAACCATAAGTTTAAATTCAGATTTTGAATGGAAGTACACTTTGTGAAGTTCGGATTGAAAACGAAACACTTCGTCTGAAAAACAATATATACCTAGGGGGAAAATAATCCTCAAATCAATCCCCAGGTGAGACGTCATATTAGTGTAGCGTTAATGGTATATTTGGGTGGGGGAAGGGTTGTACTTTACCATGTTATAAGGAAGCCCATTTACCAACTTTAAACAAGTTTACTGTTCATTTTGTATCAAAGAAGCTTTTTTTTTTTAGCATTTTAAACAGTTTGGGGGGAAAATGGTTGGGTCAGGAAGGAAGGGAGGGGGAGCTGACCAATCTATAAGTTGATACTAGCTCACTTACCTAGAGTAAAAATAATAGTCAATTCAATCCCCAGGTTAGACGTCATAATAGTACATCGTTAATGGTATATTTGGGTGGAAGAGGGGGATACTTCGTCTAGTTATAAGGAAACTCATTTACCAACTTTAAATAAGTTTCCTATTCATTTTGTATCAAAGAGTTTTTTTTTTTTTTTTTTTTTTTTTAACATTTTGAACAGTTTTGAATTAAAAAAAGAGTGGTAGTGCGGGGGAGGAAGGGGGGAGGGGGTGAACCTGACAAATCTATAAGCTCATGCTAGCTCATTTTAAACATATTCATGTTTGTTCACTACTTTTTAGACTATCACAAGCAAGAGAACTTAGTATTTAAATAAATAGAATCTAAAAAATATCATTTTTTTCCTATACAGTTTTATTCAAAAATTCAAAAAAATATGATCCCATTGAGATCCCAATCTAAAAATTTGTACAAACATAGATGAAATATACAAAAATTTTTGAGAATTTTTTCAAAAAAATTAATTATATGTTTTTCGAGAAATTTAAATTTGAATTTTAAATTTCATTTTTTGAAAAAGAAAATTTTTATCAAATTAGCCATGTTGCATATCAGATTAAGCGGCAACTAACGTACTTTAAAATGCCATTTACCAAATCGTTCTATCTATATTTGGTGCCGAGTTATGGTCCCTTTTATGTACCCTTATCCATGGAAAAACGAGGGTTTTTCCAAAGTTCAAAGTCTCATAAATGAAAAAATAATAGAGATAAAAATCCAAAAATTGAGACTTTTGATTACCTCAAGGGGTACAATTGATGAGCCAAATGTGAAAGAAATACAAAAATGTAAGGTAAAAAACGTTGGATCACTTGACATGGAATGACCCTAATGTAATTTATAAAATATTAATTATGAATTATTTCATTATTCGTAGATACTATAATTTTTTGTATTGTTTTAAAAAATTCTAAACATGAACTGTTTTTGTCAAAGACAGTACGATATCGATAATTTTATTGTTTATCTGCTGTAAAAAATCTATCTGAAATGCCTTGATTGATGCGATGATAGTAACCACACGGTAACCCTTTAGGGTTAAGATAAATTATATTTTCACTCTAATGTTACAAAATTTCTTAGGTTGAGCCAGGCCCGGACTGGCCATAGACTTGACCGGGAGATTTCCCGGTGCGCCCTCCCGAACGGCGCCCTTCTACTGTTTTCACAATGTGTTTTTTTTTTAATGCTTCCTGGGCTTTCTATATCTTATAAAGAAACGCTATCTCTGCCCTCCTAAGGCTGTTGGGTAGGCTCCCTTTCGCAAGCAGGGAAAGCAGTCCACTGTGCTCCGCTATCTACTGTAGCTCATCTTTGCTCCCTAAAGTAACTATCCCTACACTCCTGAGAACAAAAGCAGACCCTCGTTGTTTTCCAGAATCTCCTGGGCATTTCCTCAATAAAAAAGGGATGTGAGGGTGAAAGTGACAGCACATATCAATGGTCAAGAATACGAGTAGAATGGTGAGATTTATTGACGGTACTTACGTCTTGTGCTTGTCTCAGGAGAGTGCTGTTACACGAATCAATGAGTCATTTGGGTTAGATTTTAGCATTAGTGAAGAAGTGATTTTAGAACTTCAGAAAAGTTCAATACATTATAAGAACGAATCTTTTCAACGGTAAGTTTCTCATTTTAATTTTCATTTTCTTTGTATTAAGAAAATATTTTCCTAAATGTATAATCCTAAATTACAGAATTACAATACATGGATTTATAATTAGTTGTAATAATATCTAAGGCAGGGATTCAAGTGAAACAGCACTGCGATCGCTTCGAATTGCAATCGCTACTGGAAGTGAATTACATTATCATCAACTTAAATTGGCATGACGTCACTACGGGTGGAGCCAATAAGAGCTCACAAGCACTCAGCGATCTCCTCTTATTCGCCAAGTAGGCTGTGACGTTTTATCTAGCTCGCTTTTCATAGGCAAACGTCACGCTGACGTCACGGTGTTTTTATCAAGAAACGTTCTAATGTAATTCATTTCCAGTCGCGATTGTAATTTGCGATTGCCTGTTTCACTTGAATCCCTGCCTATGAGTTTCAATGTGATGATTTGAAAACTATTACAGTATACTCTCGATTATCTTCGAGCGGTTTATCCACGGGGCGGATAATCCGCGAAGATCTGGTGAAATTAAATTTGTTGTTTTTGCTTAAATTCCAATTCCTTACAGAAGAAGAGTGCGGGCGTACTTTAGCGAATCAATTGTTGGACGTTATCATAGGTCCTATCCCTTTATAGATCGTATGTGCTTCAGAACTTAAAATGCAAATAATTCTTAATACTGTACCTATCTTCGCTGTTTGTATCATGTTTTAAGTACAATACAATCATTTTTTAGCAAAAGACAATAAAGACCATTTTTTCCTTCTTTACCCTCGTTTTCAGCTTCTTTTTTTTCGTTATCCGCGATACATGTGCCATTCAATTCCGCGTATAATCGGGAGTATACTGTACTTTAAAAGGTAGTCAGGATCTAGTCAGACCCTGAACTTTTTTTTTCTTTCTTATCTCTCTCTCTCCCTCTTTCTTTAATATAATTGTTTTTTGTAATAAAGACTCTCTCTCGCGCGCGCGGGCGCACTCAAAAAAATTTCGTAACTTAAGGACAACGATAACATGAAAATGAATAAAAATGTTTGAAATGATTTTTAAACATATGTACTTTTAAAATATAACACTTTGGACAGCTAGCATTTCTGAAATGAAGTTTTAGACATTAGATCTAGATCCTGATACAGAAATGTGTCTGGGAAAAAGTATTATCCTGAAAGATTTTTGTTTTCTTCTCCAAGAGAACAAGAAATTTGAAATTTCAATTTAACATGTACGTGCTACTTTACATTTTAATTATAATTTACATTGAACTCACAAATGTGAAAAAAGGAGGCAAAAGGAAAAGCAAAACGAATGAAAAATTATACAACATGGCCAAGAAATTTGTTCGCTCTTATTCTTTCAAACTGAAATCTTTGATACAAGAGTTAATTCATTCATTTATTCATTATAATGATAACAATATAGCAATGTATATCCATAGATATAAAATTATTTCTCAATTAATTTAATTTTAAAGCGTTTTTTAACAGTCTCCCAGTATCATCAAATTGACATTTAGTACTACAAAGTTTCACTTCGGGTGCACCGGATAAATTAGAGTTCCATCAGTTGCATTTTGCTGTAGCTTTGACCCAAGATATTTGCTACGTTTTTATCATTTTAGTAAAAATACATAAAACAAGAAAAAATAAATTAATTAATATCGAATTTGAAAGAAATAAATCAGACTTTAAAAAATAGACTAAAAGACTTTAGATGATACTTATATGTGTTTTATCTGTACAAATATTTTAAAGTCTTAGGATTTTAAAGTCTTAAAAAAAATAATAAATTTTAAATAAATAAATAATAATTAAAAAAACACGCTTCTGTATTTACGGTGTTTTTTGAAATGTCCGATTTAAATTCTTAAAGTACTGAGGAGGCTAAATCGGCGCCCTTCGATTCAGCCTTCCCACGCCCTTTCGACCACCCAGTCCGGCCCTGGGTTGAGCACATTCATTTCGAAGCAATGCAATAAAATTTGATATTTTTAATTCAATAAAATTCAAACCCATTAGTAAATTTTGTTTCTCTCCCATCCCTCTCCTTTCTGCCTTCTTTTCTTTTTTTATTCATATATTTGCGGCATTAAAAATTTTTGGTGCCCATATTATAGTGCTTTTTTTTTCTATTTTTCAATGAAATAACGTTGAAATCTTTATAAATTAAGCAATATATTTTTCTTCAGTTAATTCTAGGAGAAATCTTTGAACTAACCCTAGCCGCACAATCTCATCGGCCGATGATCGGATTCGATGAATTCTCATCGGGAATTGCTCTAATATGTCTCATCGGCCAAACAGAATCTGAGCAGCAAAATCCGATGAGTTTTGCTCGAAAGACGATGAGATTTGGAGCAATTTACGAGCAGTGCAGTCCCGTGCCGATGAATTTAGGATCAATTTTGGATGCTCGGCTTATTTTTATCGGGAAAATTGATCGGAAGGACATCTCTTTCCGATGAAAAGTAGCTCATCGAAAACCGTGCTCGGATACTGATCGGAACGATGTCATCGTGCGTTACAGGATCAGTTTACGAGGAGTTCGATGAGCGGCAGAGCAAAATCTGGTGAGTTGATGCTACTTGGGAAGACTCTAGGTTTAAAATTTTTGGTTTTCTATGTCGATTTCTTGTTGCTTTAAATTATCTGTAAGGTCCGAAATTTTGACAGGTTTGACTGTATGTAGCGCCAAAAGTTAGTCACCAAAAATTATGCCAACTTAGCGATATCTCTTTAATTCCTCGCCAAGTAAGTTTTGAGCTAATGTGCTAAATGGTGCAAAGCTGGCAAAATCAACATTTTTTTTAAGTCCCGAAAAGTTAGGTAATTTTTAGTGAAAATTAGTTAGCCAAATTTGTCGGGATTATAGCAAATTGAGCACTTAAAAATAAAAAAATAAAACTATTTACAAAATTTGCAAAAACATTTTTTTCAAGCACAACTCATTTTGTCAAAATGCTTCATTACCTCCTTGAATGTCATTCATTTCATTACTTTTTGTTACTTTCTTTTTACCAGTTGCATTTTCATATTTTTTCCCTGCTAGCATTGCACCATTCTAAGTTTCCTTAGTTTTTTCCCTGGTAATGATGACAGATGACAGATTCAATTGGGAAGTGCTACGGCTCGCATTTCATTAACGCTGTTTAAAACACTTAAAACATAAAAAAGCTTGTTTACTTTTCAGTCTAAAAAGATCTAGCAACGTTTTCGAGTGATTATTTTAAGAAGTCTGGCTCTTTAATATATCTTTCCCTGTGCTTTTGCAGCATGCGGGGTGTCTGGCGGCCAAGACTGGTTGTGTTTTTTACTGCGCATTACATTTTCACTGGTAAAAATAGGGATTTTTTTAAACCATTTTGGGGGCTATGAGAAACCAAAACCTGTCGCAAGTATGTCATGAAATATGAGCCAATATTTAGAAAAGTGCCAATTTGAAGTTGGAGTTTTCTGAAAAAAAAATTTTTTGCAGAAAAAAACTAATATTGGATTTTAAGTCTAAATTGGGTCTAAATGCAAGAAAAAAAAGGGGGGAGGTCAAGGAAGTTATTTACCCCCTCCTTAGATTACTCACTTTTAAGCCGTTACAGATCTGATGAATGTTACAGATCTGATGTTAATATGAGCTACATATTTGAGTTTATGCTTTCAGTCTTCGTTAACATCTCTAAATATGATATCATTTCCTTGCATTTTAAACATAGAATTAAGATAATTATATTAAAATATATATATTAGGCTAAAAAATCAAATGTCATTATAAAAAAGCATTTCTTGAAAATAAAAATGAACGATAAGGTTTTTAGATAAAATAAATTATGAGATTACCAAATCCAAGCTAATAAAACATTTGTTTTGTTTTGAAACAACACACAACTTCAACTTTTTCTACACACAACTCTGCTGCTTGCTTTTCTTGAATTAGTTACAGGAAATTTAATTTCTTGATCAGAAATTTAAATTTAGCATGCTAGTTATTATATAGTTATTTAGCGAAGTTA
>JAXGGA010024843.1:0-11435 GCA_038373865.1 Uloborus plumipes | reverse complement strand
TAATGATTCGCCCCAAATGTTTGATTTCTTGAGTTTTCTTCGCTAGAGGATTAGGATTGGGCTGAGTTAACTTTAAAACTACATGGTTATATTGTTGAAAATTAAATTTTGGTTTATTTTCAAGGTTATTCCTTGTTTACTAATATTCTTATCGAAAGCTGTAAGATTACTTTCATGACATCCCGAGTTCCATTTACTTCCTTATTTCACCTTACTTCAATTAGTTTAAAACAAATAAACTTGCTTCAGTAGAGCATTCTGTGCTAGATGAAGATTTGATAGAGATTCCTTTCAGCGCATTTTTGAATGTATTTTTACTTCCACAGTTTTAGAAGCAATCACACACACACATTTCTGAAACTACAGTTTTAGTTTTATGTTCCATACGTTGAAATTCCGTTCTAATGAATGTGAGCCAGTTAAGTGCAGACGTGATTATTTGTCATGAATTGTGTCGACTCTATTATTACGTCTTTATGTTTACATAAACGGTAAAACAGTTTTTTATTTCTTGATTCTTTGGTCATTATCACTAAAAACTGCTGTTCACTACAAAACTATTCCTGTTTTTTTACTTCCTAAGCAAGTACATTTTGTACATTTTATATAAACTTCCTTTATTTTGTCCCTTCTTGCATCTTTAGTAAGTGCTGCTGAAATTTTTTCTTCAGAAGTTTTTTTTTTACTTTCTTTTAAGCACAAATCACGTATACGCAATACGTAATACTTTGTACAACATTGTTACAACATTTATTTTATCTTTTATCACTTATTTCACAATACAAAGTTAAATCGTTTATTTCTGGAGATCATCCTAAAACGTGTCCGGGTTTAACAAGAGGAAGGGGTGGTTAATTAAACTGTGCAAGATTGCGGCAGGAGGGGGGAGGTAAGAAAAATATGAGTTTTCACTAGTGGTACCCGCACGGCTTTGCCCGTGGTATAAAACTAAAACGTCATTTGGTAATAAATTCATATCGCAGAAAGAATACTGAATTTTAGTTATAATTCAACTATAATTCTTTAATAACAATTTGTTTGTGTGTTATAGTGTGGTAGGGGAGGGTAGCTTGAATTGTGAAACATTGAGAAAAGGGATGGAGGGGGGCCAAGTATGTTGGGGAAAAAAGTGTTGCGCAATTTATACTCATACCCTTATGAAGCTTTTTTTCATGTTTTAAATTATTTTCTTTTTGATATGCACATATTTTTCGACGTTATTCAGAAAAAAAAACTTTTTTAGGGCGAGTTTTTAAAATAAAACTGTTTTTAGGCAGCTAAAGTATAAAAACATTTATGTCCCGAGAATTCTGTGCTAATTGTACCGTCTAAAATTAATAATGGTAGATTGATAGTTAGAGAAATAAGTAAAGCACATAGTGTATCAAGAAGTACACTAACATGATTATCTACACAAGTTGAGTACCAGGTACCACGAAAAATATAACCAGACTAAGTTTAATGCATCGCTGCAGGCCCGTCATTTCACGTTTCTAGAGGGGGGGGACAAAGGGTGCAAACACAATGCAATTTCATCGGAAAAAAGCAAACACCACGCCCACTTATATATTAATTAACTGATTTCTCAAAACCGGGGAGGGGGGCACAATTGACCCCCCTCCCTCCTGACCCCCCAAATGACGGGTCTGGTCCGTTGTAAGTTTCCATTTGTTTTGTTTTTTTAATTCAACCCCGTATATCAGATAGGATCAATGAAAATCAAGTGGCCGACTACTGGATTAAACGTGGCCGAGCACTGGATTTCTGTGGCCGACTACTGGAGCATTTACTAGTGCTGACAACAGCTTGGATTTTAACATAATTTTTTTTTCGATTTCTGAAACAAGTAGGTGATTCACTATCAGAAAGGTTCATTCTAAAGTTTAACCTTGTTTTTGTTGCTGTATTGATAGCTGAAAGTTCTAGGTTAGCCAAGATCCACAAAAGATCTCTTAAATGGCCGACTACTGGAGCACTTACCCTATATTTTATCTATAAATATATCTAACATCTCTTTTCGTAGACGCAAGTATGTGGGCATACTAGTAGGGGAGAGTGGTAATGAATGGGCCACTAACAAAATATGAAAAAGTATTTGCATGAATTTTTTTTGATGCCACCAATAGATGTAGCTATTTGTTCTACTAAACTCATCCAATTTTCATTCGTTTGCGCTGAGCCATTTTCAAACTAGAGTGGTATGGTCAAGAATCTGACTAAAAAGTAAGTTTTTCCCTTTTTAGTAAAACATTTCCTAGCTAAAATGTACCAAGTATTTCACTGCATACATATGTATAAGCTAGTCTTTCCATATCTATAAACTAATCTTAAGATGTATTTTGATGTTATCTAAATTTAATGTACTCAAAAAACCTAAATGTATTCCAAAAGTATAGGTGGGGCTGAATGGGCCACTATGTCATGGTAATGAATGGGCCACCTAAATATTGTTTTTCTTCCTTTTCTTTGGATTTTCGCATTAATATGAAACACAACTGACTGTCACAGATAAAGATTACTGTCGTCAAAATAGGTTTGTAGTAACTTCTAAATATAATTTGCAGATCTATATTATATTCCTATATTATATTCCTATAGACCTCTGGTCGCAGTGCGTGGCTTGAAAAAGCCCCCCTCTCTCCTTCATATTGTATTCCTCACAGTACAATTTCATTTTCTTTCTTGGTAACTTAAGTTAGATATTTCTTATCCCCGATGTCTAGTTAATTAAAAAAAAATTGAATTTTGACAAGTTTGAAAATGGAGTTTAAGTTTTTGAAAGTGACTTTTAATATTATTTTTGAAATATATAAATTTTGTTAAATCATAGTGTGTATTATCTGTTATTTTTTTATATATATTTGATGTTATTTATTTCTTACAATCTCATTATTTAGTCATTTTTCTGCTACAATTGGTATGCATCGGTTTTATTTTAATTGCATCAGTTTTGATGTTTATATAATTTTAAATCAGTATGATTTTGTATCATCATGTCAAGTGCCACATTTATTTTGTCATATTCAGCAAATAAAAGATTAAATCCACATGTTTTCATTGAATTCATTTAGTGGCCCATTCATTACCTTCGATGGCCCATTCAACCCCATAGGTGGGGTTAAATGAGCCAAATTTCAAAATTTTTATTTTCTATTATAATTCATTATAGACAGGTGCTAATCCAACTTTTATGGCTTTTTTAGATAGCCAGATAAGTAAAGTAACTAAAACACCAATTTAGAGTTAAAACAAAGTGTTAGAAAAAATTACAAAAATTCAAAACCAAAAAGTGGCCCATTCATTACCACTCTCCCCTAATTTGTCATTCGGTAAACTTTCATTCAGTATATTCATAATTACCCCCTTCCAAAAATTTAAATTTCGAGCGCACCTGATGATTAGCAGTCATAAACAAATATGAATTAACAAATTATTCATTGCAAAATACATACTGGTATCCGATCCCTGATATGGATTAAAGATATCAAGAGAAGAATTATTTTGAAAAATTTTGTAACTGAACATTTTCTATGTCATTTCTTTTACTACAAAGTTTTTCACTTTGCCAAAATTATATTTTCAAGAAATAATTGTTCAAATCAAAGGTATTAAAAAAGGGTCCAAGAAAGGAATTCCCTTGACTCAAGCATACGCCCCCTTCCATTTGCTTTTTATTTATTTATTTCTGCTCAACAGGCAGGTTGCCATCTCGTTGAAATGTTCTTTTCCATTTAGTACGCCCGCCGCACTCCTTTTTTTTTTCAACAAACTGTTACTTAAATTTTTCCTCCTTGATATGCGCCTTCTTTGCCTTGCGCCCCTAGGCCAGGGCCTAGGTTGGCCTAATTGGTAATCCGGGCCTGGCAGTCATGTCACTTTTAACAGCGTTGATTGCATCAAGGAGTTGTTTTAGTTGTTCCTCCATTGCTCGAGTAATCACCATAAAATTCCGAAGTCAAAAAGTCCTCAGGAAGAATAGTCCAAGTTCACAGGTAGTTCCAAGAAAGTCCTTGAAGATGCCCCACGTTGAGCGCCAAAATTGTAACGAGTCCGTAGCACCTTCAACTTTCTTAAATGAGCATTCCAATCTTGAGGAAATAACTATAAATTTATTTACAAGTACGTACACTTATTTACAATAGGAGCAGGAAACAATTGCTAAACATCCAGCAATTAGGTAGCAAAACAGTACACTGTACTCTCAACAGTAACTCAGCACCACGTATCTAACGTGAACAGTAATTAAGAAATTAAAAAAGCAAAACAAACATCCGCCCAAGCGAATAAAAACGAGTCTCCAGAAATCGAATCTGAAAAGAACTAACTGACTGTGTTCAAGGCCAGCTTTTTATGCTCGGAAGGACATTTCTACTACGTTCTAGCAAAATCTGGAGTATTCTGTTTCATTCATAACTTGAACAATCCATTCAGGAAACTTCTAGTATAAAAAGAAAAACCACGCGAAAATGTCTTCATGCTTATTAAATGTAGGGCAAGTGTAAAAACTACAAAACGTTACAGGGCCAGTATACAAGTGATAAAGGTGATATCTTCAGATACTTTTGCAACATGACGCCAGATAAAACCAAAATTAATGAAAATGAAGCAAGGCAGGAAAAACAACAACTATTTACAAGCTTTGTAACAGTATTTTATGGATCCCTTTCAAGAATATTTAGTTGTAATACGATCAAGTGAAAATTGAATCGTTTCATTAACTTCTAAAATTTTAATCAAGAGTAACATATTAATACGTATGTATAGTTCGATATTTGCATACCTTTTATTGAATAAAAAGATAGGTATTTGAAACGCAGTTTTTGTTAAACCTTAAGTTTTTCGACAGATTAAAAATCGAAACAAATTTTAATGATCTAACCATTTTAACTGATAGAACAAAAATCAAGAAGCGGTAAGCTCTTTGTTATCAATAACGTCAACGAAAGATATTTGCGAAAGCACGAAATGCAAATCATGGTATTAAAATGGTAATATCCATATGCTCATTAATAAAAAACAAATAAGAAAGACAGAAAGAGTTTTTTTTTTTTCTCAAACCTTTCCTTCGTTCTGCTGCTTGCTGGCTGTGTCAACGCAGCAAAAGAGAATCGCTGCACAGATATACGTTTTCGTAAGAACACTTTGAAACAAGATGTCCGCCATTCAAATGGTTGATGATGATGGTGCTACCTCGGAGTCTCAATGCGCAGGTTATCAAAGGTGCCGATTTGTACTTTTACTTTCTTCCTAGCTAACAAATCACCTTGAAACATGGGTGCCCTATTATATTTCACCTTGGGGTGCCTACATTAGCTTCAGAGTCATAAATTTTAACTAAAAAAATGGTTCTAATGTTCGAGCAAATTCATTTTTCTGTATGCTCACGTATAATTTACTTGTATGTTGGATAGATAATCTTTTTTCAATGATCTCGGTTATATCGCGCTTTTTCTTTGTCGCTCTAAACGGGGGACAAAGAGAAAGCGCGATATAACGAGGGGTTACTGTATTGTAATTCTTTAGAGAAGAATATTTGATGTCTTTGCGTGAGTTTATTTTTTCGTTATCATTGACAGTTAAACCCTTTTCAGCTGTGGTGCTGTGGAAGCTGTTTGTACGCCAAGCTCAGATGTGAAGTTTTCCGCCTGATGCGACATTCAAATTCTCCTTCTAAACAGTCGTGGTTTGCAAAACAGAATGTTTCATGTGCCTGTGCAGAAACACCAATGCGCTTCTGAAAAAAAATGTTGCTTATTGTTTCATTTTTTGCAGCAGTTGATTCAAATTTTTGCTTTTTTGTTGTGGAGTGGAATGGAAACTGATGCACTTTTTTATAACACAACAAACGAAAAGACTTAATTCTATTAGCAGCGCAGCTATAAATATAGAGTGTGAAAATAAAGTTCATATGATTGTATAAAAAGGTTCCTTAGACAACCGAAACTTAATGAGTGATTTGTGAAGATTGAAAACATAAGTTTCTGTTCAGCTGTAAAGAAAAAGCCAGTATTGTATAAATAGTCTCTCTTAACATTTATTCGTAATAAATGGAATGCTGCTGTGCGCAAGATTTTCACTGTAGTTCATCTAACTCCACTGATCACTGAAAAAAAAGGAAAAGTAATGACATTTACATACAGGAGGTTTCCGAAGTAAGTGCAACTTTTGTAATTGTTGCAAAAGTATATCCATTGAACTGAAATATAAGAGCATCTTCTGCAAAAGAGCTACTTTTTCATGATTAGGGTGAAACTACGTTGGGTCGGAGCTCAACCTCGAAATTCCATGCAAGATGACTCTTTTAGAAAAATAATATTCTTGTGTTACGGCATTAATTCAAAATACGACCACGAGAAAGTGCTCGCAGAAATGCACACTACGTACGAATCGCATTCGTGGGAATGAAGACATTCAGCAACCCTGGTGGCCGCATTTGAAGATTCACGCCAAATTAAAACCTCGTTCAAGCGATCGACGCAAATCAGCTTTTGCCATCCCTTCAAATTTGCAAAGACATCGGAGGACACATACCAAAGAAATGCCGCATTCTTCTGACTGTACTGGACCGACGTTTTCTCGGAGCAGAGACTTGAAAACACGTGTGGGGACACATGCAGAAACAAAACCATTCACTTGCGATAATTGCGGAAAGACCTTTTCTAACCCTTCAAATTTGAAAGCACACTTGAGGATACACACCAAAGAGAGACCGTATTCTTGTGACATTTGTCAAAGGACATTTGCTTTCAATACAACTTTGAAAGGACACTTGAGGACACATACTGGAGAAAAACCGCATTCTTGTGGCTATTGTGGAAAGACCTTTAATCAGGTTGGAGAGTTGAAAGTCCATTTGAGGGTACACGCCAAGGAGAGGCTGCATTCTTGTCCTATTTGTAAAAAGACATTTTTTGCGAGTGGGGATTTAAAAAGACATCTGAGGACGCACACCGAAGAAAAGTCGTATTGTTGTGAACATTGTGAAAGGACCTTTTCTCGGAGGGATAACTTGACAGTCCATTTGAGGACACATACCAAAGAGAAACCGTATTCTTGTAGCTTTTGTCAAATGGCATTTTCGTACAACGCAAGCTTGAAATTACATTTGAGGATGCATGTTAAGAATGAACTGTAACCTCGTGATTGTTGTGTCTGTGCTATTTTAATGTTCCTGAAAATAATTTTTGTTAAAAATTTGAAAGGACATTTGCTAAAAGATTTCTCTTATATCTTGTTCTTCTTTGTAAGGATTTTGTAAAAGCCCGTGTCGCGAAATGACATTTGAAAATAAACTCTGACGAAAAAGCGGAGTGTTGATTTATTGTTAAAGCTTAACAGCGAAGAGACGGCTCTTGACCTTGAGGTGGAAACGGGCCGTTTCATTTTAAAACAGGTAGGGTAAAAGCACCAGTAGTCGGTCATTTAAGATATCTTTTGTTGATCTTGGCTAACCTAGAACTTTCAGCTATCAATACAGCAGCAAAAACAAAGTAAAACTTCAGAATGAACCTTTCTGATAGTGAATCACCTACTTGTTTCAGAAATTAAAAAAAAAGAAATATGTTAAAATCCAAGCTGTTGTTAACACTAGTAAATGCTCCAGTAGTTGGCCACAGAATCATCTTAGCTGAAGAATAAGCAGAATCGCAATCTTGGATGACGGGCACATCATTAAAAATGAAATGACTCATTACTAATTCAACAAAAGTACCCAAAACTTAACTGCCACTGGTTGATGATTGAGGATAGGTACATGAGTGTGTGAATGCGTCATATCTGATTTTGAATTAAAAATGTACTATTTATGAGGAGTTTTATGTCATTGTGGCCGACTACTGGAGACTGTCCGACTACTGGAGCACTTACCCTAGTATCAGCGAGAAAGATGTGTCTTTCGAGGGGACAAAGAATCTGTTTTTCAATGCAACAAAGCAATTCAGTTTTTTTCAGATGATTTTTCATCTTAAATTTTGCGCTTTATTGCATTAAAAAAGGGGTTCCTTGCAGCCCCGAAATATGTGTCTGCAGATGCATGCGCAGTGTGTGCAATGAAATGTTGATTATCCTTACTTGGCTATTAAGAGAATGTTTGAGGATTCATCATGAAGAAAGATTATGTTCTCTGGTTCTTCGTCATTTACTTGTATTGCATTCACAAAATGGTGTATGAGTTCGGAGAAGATCTAAAGCGTCGTTTTGTTGAGTGAGACTATACTTAACCCCTTGCCTGTAATGCTCAAACTTGGTTGAGGCCTGTGCATATTACCTAATTAACCATTTTTCCTGCTGAGATCCTCTTTTCTACAACCACGATTGGAGAGGCGTCTACTTTTCCTCGAGAAAAACAATGTAACTATTTTTCGATGACAGTCTGATTTACGCCATTACCGAAGAGACTATTAGATATGCACAGCAATGCATTGAAAGGCGACATCCATAGCTAAAAGGGCGAGTGCGTACAATTGACTGAAAAGCTTTCGGGCGATCCATATTTCACAGGGTTATTGTTACAGGGCTAGGAGTTGTCCTAAAAGTTATTAATGTTTATTTTAAGTTATTAATGTTTAAAACCAAAACCTATATTTTAGCATCCCTATATTCTATTTGCACCCTTAAAGGGAGCGTGCAAGAAGAAGAATTGTAACATTGTTTAATGAATATTGAATATATTTATTCTTTGAAAGCTGTGTTTCACGTCTTTTTATGTTTTAATGACCTTTAAATATGCCGAATCTCAGATCTAAAGTTTTTCACCCGGGGACACTTTCAAATTCTCCTTCTAAACAGTTGTGATTTTCAAACACGGGACATTTCTTGTGATTGCACAGAAACATCAATGTACTTCTAGAATATGATATTTCGTTCCGTTAATGAAATAGCAGTTGATTGAATTCGGAATGCTTGTTTGTTGTTGAATGGGAACGTTGAAGTACAACCGTAGCATAGTAAAATTCGATTCTATTTGTAGAACACTGCCAAATTCGCATTTTACAAGTGACTTTATGGTACTTTTGATCAAACCACACCACTGTCAAAACTCAAAAATGCTCATTCAGAAACTCATTCAGAAATCGACAACATTTCAGCTCGGTCGTGAAGAAAAAGCCAGTATTGTAGCTTATCTTGCAGAATAGTTATTCGTAGTGAGAAGCTTAGTAGCATGCACACAGGCATGACTTTTGCTGTAGTTCATCAAACTCCTCTATATGATCACTAGGGTGGGTCATTTTCAATTTTTTTCGAAATGTTAAGGGGCACAGGATTAAAAAGGTGTATCATGGTCCCAAACTAACGTGTATGAATTTTTTTTACATTCTGATAAGTCTTTTTGCTGCCGGATTGATCTTGAAGTGTCGATTCCTATACCCAGATTGAATACGTTCTATGTAAGCTTGCAGCAATAATACATATTTTTTTTTACAGAAACACGTCATCAAAATTTTAATTTGCACCTGGTTTGAATTCACACCTGCCATTTCAGCTGTGAGAATTAGCAAAAATGTATGAATCAGTGTCTAAAAATAACCTACGCATGCGCAGATATTTCAATATAACTTCAATTGAATTAAAGTGCGCTATATGTAGTTTGATGCTCCTATGGTAAACAGTTTTTAAAATAATGAATCGCACTCGGTCAGGTTGGAAATCTAAGTTATTTGGTGATTCATCTGATCTCAACTGCAATATGTTGCCAACCTACGAAGATGTTGGGAAGTATTACGAATTTAACCGTCATAAGTTAAAAAGTGAAAAGGATCTTAATAAAGAGCCATCTTACAAGGAATTAGAGAACATTAAGGTAAAGAAAATAGAAGAAATTTGGGCAAAGGCTTCCCTTCCTATAGTGCAACGCAAACGAGTAAAAGCTATGTTAAAACTATTCCACTTGAAATGTTGAAATCTTTTAAAATCCCATCCTAAAATCCCTAAGAAAAAATTGGAAGAGTTTCGCCGGGCTCGTAAAATGCTATTTGACATTTCATCTTGCAAATGCAAATATATTAATAACTGCATTTGTCCAAAAAACAAAAAGTACCAAAGAGAGAAAAAAAGTTCCTTATAGATCAACGGAGCACTAGAAGAATGGTGATCGGAGCCGTAGTCTTTGCTCCTACTACAAAAAAATTAAACAACATTCTTAAGAGAAAAATACTGCAGGAGAAATCGGAGCTTCACACTCGAAAAGAATGTACTGATAGTTCTTGTTTCATTTCTTCATCTGTATCTAGTTCATTGGATACGGACAGTGAGGATGAGTTTCAAGGGCCTAGACAAGCTTCTTCAACTACTTATATCAGTAAATCAACCTGTGCAAACTATACAGTAGACTTTAATTTGCTTTCCTGGACATGCGATAGATACGGGGTATCTGACTGGGCAGGAGCAGCTATATTGCTTCTGCAGTTCTTTACCCCACCACTTCGGAAATTATTGATAAAAACATGCTTCGCCGGAAACGTAAAGAGGCACGAAAATCTGTCCTGGACAAAGGCAAAGTTGACAAATACAAGCTTTGAATTTTGACGGAAGAAAAGATAAAAATTTAATTACATTAGAAAAGAATGGTAAATTCTATAGAAAAAGCATTACTGAAGAATATATTTCGCTAATTATGGAACCAGAGTCTAAGTTCTTAGTCTATATCGCACCCGCCTCTGGTACTTCTAAATGTATAGAGCAAGAAATTAAAAATTTCTTTTTGGAATCAAAAATACCTATGAAGTCTTTGGTGGCAGTCGGATGTGACGGAACTAACGTTAACGTTGGTAAAAATAGAGGTATCATACGCTTGTTAGAAGAAAGTTTAAATTGACCTTTACAGTGGCTCATATGCTTACTGCACATGAATGAATTGCCATTTAGACATTTGTTTCTCCTCATTGTTGGCAACACGACGGGACCGAAGTCATTTTTGGAAACAATCGGTAAAGAACTAGAAAATTGTGAAAAAAATCCTGCTGTTCAGTTTACGCCTATCCCAAAATACTTATCAAAGTTGTCTGTTCAAGACATTAGTACAGACCAGTAGAATATCATCAGGGGTGTGACGTCTTCGCCAAACAGAAGTAATTGGTAATCAACCGAGCGATACAAAGAAGGATCACCACTGGAAATAAACTTGACGAGTCAAATTAAGTTAACCAAAAAAAAATTTATTTACATTAAAAAAAAAAAAAAAAAAACTCGACTAAAAAAATGAAAAGTTACACTGAAGAGGTTACAAACAAAATTTCCGGCAAACACAGTTGCCTCAGTGGTGTCCAATTAAATAAAGTTCTCACGACTTAAACAAGCCGGAGATGCACTGTCTCTCGAGTCCCAGAGCAATCTGAAATTTGGAGTCTTGTCGACGAAGCTCTGGGCCAAAAAATGGGTTGGGCCATGAAGCCCCCTTAAATTTTCTTATTGGCCCAGAAGTCATGACGACGCATGTA
>JAXGGA010024842.1:0-11436 GCA_038373865.1 Uloborus plumipes | reverse complement strand
ACATATTTTTTTATTATTTTTCCTGTCCATTAAACACCGTTTGTAACCAGTACACAAAATATCTTTGGGGAAAAAATGTCAGGCATTAATGGGTTAAAGTACCCGGATTTTCAGTTTCGGTCGGTTTTCTGCTGATGTGGAGCCATCTCCTTAAATTCTAATGTATGTGTGTTTTTTTTAATAGAAACACCAACACGTAATTAAAGCATAAATTAACAAGAAAATACAGCATATAACTATTTTAAGGCTACAATGGAGCCTCTTCATCATTGCAAAAAGTTCATCACACAAGAAAGCCTCGAGTTCTCACGGTTTTCATGCAAAGTATGCCAATAATTGTAGTAAATTTAAGTTCTTTATTAACCGCTTGCCTGATTATACCGAGTTATCTCTGGCTCGTATGAGTTGCAGGTAATTATTATCCCTAGAAAACTCGGGTGAAACTAATTGATTTTATGCCTATAAATATTAATTAAAAATTCAACTTGAAACCTGTAAACTTTTATTTGTATTGCTTCATTTTCTTGCATTTCAAAATTAAATTTTAAAAAAAAAAATTTTTTTTTTTTGCAATTTTTTCCAAAAAAAAAAAAAATTCGTAAGGGAAGTGGTTAAATTCAACTAAAAAAATGGCTCTAATCTACGAATAAATTAATTTTTCTCTATACTCGCGAATAACTTACTTGTATGCATAGGCGAATTTAGCCCGTGAATTCTGGGGGTGCAACAATAACGGGTCTTGTGGGGGGTCTTGTGTTTGTATTCGGAACGAACGTGAAATTCGAAGGCCCAGCTTCGGAATTTTTTTTTAATTTACCTAAAAAATGCTGATTTTTAGTTTATTTCAGACCTTCAGAGCATAATTTATAGCCCTGTTTACCGGAATGATGTGCAAGAACTTGATACAGTTTTTGATAAAGAATATAAATATAATAGCCCTGATTTTTTGACTTTATTAACTAAGGTTGTTCCAAAGTAGAAGAAGTTGTAATGATATACCAATTAATACCCAATTACACTGTACAATTTCTATAATATAGCATCAAATAATAAATAATTTAATGCAGGTACATATTTATTATTAAGATAAACTATATTGTTGTTTTTGTGGAGAGGGGGGTGGTTTGCTTTCAAGTAAATTAAGTTGTGCTAGTTATACGAGGGCTGTCTGAAAAGTTTCCGACCTAACATAGATAAAATATTTTTATCGTCCAAACTGGCTGTTACTTTTTGACATAGTCTCCTTGTAAGCCCACACACATCATCCAGTAATGCTCCCATCCTTTAAACCCATCCAAAAGTAATGATGAAAATGTGTCCTCAAAAAAGCTGTTGACAAAGTTTATGAATTCCTCATTTGAAGAAAACCTTTGTCCTCCAAGTGCTTCTTTCAGCTTAGGGATCCAGAAAGGGTCGCTTGGGGCCGGGTCTGGTGAGTAGGGTGGGTGTTCAACGATTTCGAGCCTTAACTCGTGAATTTTGGCCATTGTAACCACTGAGGTGTGAACAGGAGCATTTTCTTGATGAAAAAGAACTTTTTCTTTTTCAAATGCGGCCGGTTTTCTTCTATTTCCTCCTTTAATTTGTCAAGGAGAGTAGAATAGTGTGCTCCTGTTATGGCTTTTCCCATTTTAAGGTATGCAATGAGTATCACTCTATGGCTATCCCAGAAAACGGTCGGCATCACTTTTCCTGCAGAAGGAACTGTTTTGGTCTTTTTTGGAGCTATTCTCATTCTGCAGTCCATTGTTTTGACTGCATTTTTCTTTCTGGAGTGTACTGATGAATCCAGGTTTCATCCACAGTGATAAGTCATTAGAAAAACTGGTTCATTGTGCCAAAAGTGCGCTGCAAATGTTCATTCGGACACGTTTCTGGTCAAATTGAGCAAACGCGGCAGTCAAAGTGCAGCCTGCTTCCGCGTGCTTAATTTCTCCTTTAAAATGTAGCATGCGCATTCCTTAGAGATATTCATAGATTCTTCTATATATCTCACCTTCAATCTGCGTCATCCAGCACCATTTGATGAGCTTTAGCACTGTGTTTATCAGTGGTAGCAGTTTTGGGTCGACCAGAGCGTTCATGAACACTCAAGCTGGTACGGCCACGTTTAAATTCCGGTACCCAAAATTTTACGCTTGTAGACGATGGTGCTGAGTCCCCATACACAGAGTTCAACTCCTTTTTAATTTGTGCAGGCATATTTCCTTTTTAAAACAAGTATCGAATCAGAGCTTGATATTCGAGTTGTGTGGCTGTCGCGCACACAACTTGAACTAAAAATAGCCAAAATTATGGTTTCAAGTTTCCAAAAGACTCCTTAATAAGAACATCTCTCCTTGTTTCATAAGTTTTACCATTTTCATATCGAGGTCGGAAACTTTTCAGACAGCCCTCGTAGTGAAAAAAATATTGAAGAATTATTTACCAAACTTTTTTCAGATGAAATGAATTGAATTTTAATTTCTTTAAACACCCACCAATAATGTTGGGGATGCGGCGCACCCCCTGGCACCCCCGTAAATCCGCCTATGCTTGTATGTTAAATGGATAACTATTTTTAATGACCTCGGTTTTTCGAGCTTTACCTTTGTCCCCCGAAAAAGCGCGATACATCGAGGGGTTAGTGTAGTTCATTAGTCATAATTAGAACATAATTCCTACATTATATCTTATGATAGCAACCTACATAAAGGAGGGGAATGTAGGGCAAAGTGAAATAGCGGGAAAAAGTAAAATAAAATATTTTCACCGTTTGCAGCGCCACCTATGTAGCAATATTTTAACTAAGTTCCTAGACATGTGGTTGATTCCTTTCAAAAAATAGGTAGCTCCAAGGTCAACGAAACAAATTATGCAGACCATTTTCAAAATTTGATACCTTTATTGCAATATTCCTGGTTTTTAAAAAATATTTCTCCTTATTATAAAATGATAAAAATTTTATAATTATCATTTGAACTATTAATTGAGGTCTACTGATTTCCAATGTAGTCCTTATTTAGTTAATATCAGGCATTTTTTTTATTTTAAAAGTTCAATGTAATTTGTCTAGTGTATGCCGGGCAAAGTAAAATAGTTCATTTCGTTTACTTATTCATTCATTTATTAAATCACTTACGTATTTCTTCATTTATTAATTTATTTACATTTTTTAGTTAATTATTTGCTCATTTACTCATTCATTGACTCATTTTCTTATTCATTCTCTATTTTATTCACTCCTTAATTTTTTTTCTCACATATTAATTCATTTATTTACTTATTTGCTTACTTTTCATTAACTTATTTACTCATTCATTGACTCATTTTCTTATTCATTCTCTATTTTATTCACTCCTTAATTTTTTTTCTCACATATTAATTCATTTATTTACTTATTTGCTTATTTTTCATTAACTTATTTCCTCATTCATTGACTCATTTTCTTATTCATTCTCTATTTTATTCACTCCTTAATTTTTTTCTCGCATATTAATTATTTATTTACTTATTTGCTTATTTTTCATTAATAATTTTTTTCGTTTATTTGCGCATTAATTTGACGAAAATTACTATTTATCGTCGAGTAAAAAATTTTTCATAACAAAATTATTTTGTTTTTCACTTTGTCCCATAATTTTTTGAGGTGAAAAATTTCCACCTTTTTTTGAAGCTGCAAAATAACTGCCAAAAATGAAAAATAGCATTTCAACGATAGTTGTAGAACAAAATACATAATTTCTTCTTTATGTACACCGATTTTTAGAACAAATTCCAATTTGTTTATTTTGAAATAGGTGCCCTATCTTAACTATCTCCCTTTGTTCCACATTTCCCTACATATGTTGAAGCCAGGAGAACAGGTCGGAAGGATTTTAAGCTGCAAATTAATCAAACTAGAGTGGAAATTTGAATGTCCATCTCTATGATCGACCTCGAATATAGCTAAGTTACAGCCATAAGCTCTAAGGCTGTGAAGATATCATTACAATTAAGATATCTAAGCCGTTGATTTCATCACCCCTCCCTATTTTAGAGAGCAAAGATTGCGCATTCACACCCACACCTCTGTCGATTACTTTCTCTAGCTCCGCAGGAGATGTGAAAAATCGCTTTTTCACGAAGGGTGTAGTGGAAATATAGGTAAAAATGGTTTATTTTTCGAATTCCTTTTCTAAATGCGCGGAAAGTGATTAGTTCTCATAGAGCTGAAATATTTTTATTTTGCATTTCCGCCTTTAGTTTCTGCTCTGACCTTGCATTTTACAAGATTTACTCTGTTTCCGTAACCTTACACTTTTACCCTTTCCTGTTCAAGTGGGAAGAAGAAAATGAATTAAGACATGAAATGTAGCGTGAAGCATCGTAAAATTTTTTTACAAAATTTTAACTCCTTGTCGTGTCTCAGATATTTTTAACATGCCTTTTAATTTTTTTGAGTCAATATGTTTCAATATTTTTAATGTATAATTTGCTTTATTTGTTCGCGTTATACTTGCCACTGTAATTGGATTTGTCTGTAGTGCACAATACTTTAAATAAATAAAATAAAATAAATAAAAAAAAATACTGAGAAGTGCAGAAAAAGAAGTAAAAAACAATTCAATGAATGTCGCAAAATTTAAAAATGGGAAAGGAAGTTTTTGAGATCTGGAAAATGTGTGTTTGTTGGCCGGTCTGTCTCCCCCCTCCTCCCCCACAATAATAAGTTTCGATGTACTAGTCCAATTCGAACATGCTTTTCTTTCTCTTCATAAGATCTCGGTGAGAACACTTCATTCCCATATTTCTCTTGTTGATTTGAAAAAAAAAAAAAAAAAATCAATTTTGAACAATTCAAAAAGTTCAATACAGGTGCCCATGGGGAAATTTAAGGCAAATATGGACAGTTTAAAGATGGATTTGCTTCAAACATTTTTCGTTGGAAAAAGCTAATGATGAAGATTTTTTTGATTAATTTTTTTAGGCATTTTTTGAACAGTTCAAAAATTTTGAACAATAACGCCCAGGAGAGATTTTCAAATAATTTTACGTAAGAAACCAACAACACTAAAAACGATTTTTTGGTAGCCAAAAAATTTAGAAAATCGTGCAGATTCTCAGATTTTTTTTTCTTCGAGAAACAGGGAAAATGCTACTAAAAAATTGAAAGATCATACATCGTAGACCTTCTCAACCTTTTTTGATCTGCAAACCGACAAGTGCTTTAAAAAAAAATGGATCGATGATTCTTTTTTCACTTTCTTTTCTTTTCTATCTTTCACCGCTTTCTTCTCCAAAAAAAAAAAAAAGACCGCAATCACACACACACACACTTTTTTGACTCGGACTAGGAACCAAGCAACCATTGGTCCAGCCACCCCCCCTCCACAAGACGCATTGATTTGGAATGAGAATTTGGAGGATTTTGAACATATTGATGAACAACGAGCCTCAGCCACCGTTAGAGAACACGGTGGATTTTCAACCGCATGGGACCAAACCAAATACACCGAACCTTGGGACCCTTTGGTTATGAGTCCAATGATTTACTGAACGGGACACACGACCCCTAAGGATACAATAAACGAAAATATTTTGCAAATGCATATGATTTCAACACACACAAAAACACATAGTCTCCACTTTTCGAGACTGATACTTTATTTTTTGGTAGCCATTTTCTATGAAATGGCTACCAAAATTGGTGAATGATGACCACTAATCTAGAGCTTTAGCTCATGTTTGGGCTGTTATCAAACTCACGGTAGAGATTCCTGCTCATTTTAAAATACAAGAAGTTAAATATACAGTCGACGCTCGTTATAACGACCACACGTTATAAAAACCATCCTTATATAACGGCCGGTGAGAAAACCAACAACTGTATCAAAATATACTCTATGTTCTACCTCTTATAGCGACCACTCGTTACAAAGACCGTTTTCTGTAGGACGGAGACGGTCGTTATATCGAGCGTCGACTGTATTGTATTAGGTAGAACTAAATGACAATGAAACAAACTTAGTTGTTTAAATACCTGTCTAGTAAACCCGTGGACCTTTTGCAGATTTGATCTAAACTTGCGTCCTGCAGGAAAGCAGTAGAACAGTTTGTCAGTCCAAAGCCATGGTCTCAGTGCGCGGTAGAAAAATATTTCGCCAATCCTGGAAATATATATATATATATATATATATAAAAAATCTTGGTTTTCAAACTAGAGTCAAATGGACACTAACTGCTATTACTGATGAATGAATTACAGGCTCACGTTGAAACCGATTCCTTCAATTTTATTATAACCAACGCCTCTCAAATTCTAAATGCCTACTACATTTGCTTCGCTACGGGAGACATTGGTTCTACTTTAAGCGCCACCTTGCGGCAATCCGAAGATGCCGTTGTTATGGTGATACATCCAAATAACCTTCGAATTAAATTTTTTAATTGGCTAATTTTTAATTTGAATTTAAAAATCAACCAATCGGTAATTTCTTTTCTCTCGAAGAACTCTGATTGATGGCAGTGCGTTGTGCACCAAGGCAGAAATTTTGTTCTGTGCTAAGATCAGAAAGCAGTAGGCATTTAGTATTTAGGAGGCGTTGGTACAACTTGGTTGAACATTTGTGAAATTTTGTTCGCAGAAAGAAGAAATAACAGCGGAACTTTGGTAACTCCACAAGCGGATAACTCAGCAGCCTCGGTAAGTCGACATTTGTTTTTTCAATAGTTAGTCCAATGCTAATTTCAAAAGGTGAAAACCCTTCTGACTTGACACACAATAACGGGAACCTCTGTAAGTCGACACCCACTTGCTATTTTAATCCTTTTTTTTTAGCAAATGATATTTTTTTATCATTGACCATCTCTGAGAATTTTGCGGTTTGTACGTCAATCAATTCATTGTTTTTTGGAATGAACTCTTTTTAGAGAATTCCCACTTTATCCAGAGGAGTCAACGACTACATCTTGTGCTGTTGATGCAGTCTCATGGTTAGGAAGGAGTTGGAGAAATGTACCTATATATATAAGTTTTTTTCGCAAAATATCAGCTTTTTAGTTCAGGATTTTTATGCGCTTAAGTTTTCCGAAAGCCTTTTCTCCACATCAGCTGAAAATCGACTGAAACCGAAAATCCGAGTACTTTGAATTTAAAGGAAATGGAAAGTACCCTGCTTTTCGGTTTCTGCCTTCGGTTTCAGTCGGTTTTCTGCTGATGTGGAGCTAGGCCCTAACTCTCAGTTTTTTTTTTAACTCTTCGCCTTTAAAAAACATTTATTATCTTCAATAAATAAATAAATAAATAAATAAATAAACTACATCAGAAAAGCAAAATTATAAGTATGTGTAAAAAATTAAATAAAAAAAAATAAATAAATAGGCACATTACATACTCGTGAATTGCTTGAACATAATCTCCGCATCCTCCTTTCTGAGAATTGATGTTTACGCCCATTGCGGTTTCTGGAAAAGAGTAGGGATAAGTCACGGGGTAAAATAAGTCAAGTGGTAAAACAGGTCAGTTTTTAAAGAAATATTTAATAAATGGACAAATAATATTTTCTTTATTCGTTGCTATTTTTATGTATTATTGGTACCAGGTATCATTTTATATGCAAAATGAACTGCACAACTTATACTTTAAAGTAAGGGCCCTGCTCCACATCAGCAGAAAACGCGACCGAAACCGAAGGCAGAAACCGAAAATCCGAGTACTTTCCATAAGAACACTATTTAATCCATTTTACGTTTCTGCTTATTTTTCTGCTTTACGTCAATGTGGAGCAGGGCCCTTACAGATACTATTAGCGATTAAGTGTTTTTCGTAAAAGAAGCTTGACTGTGTTCATCATAAAAACTCTTTTGATTTAAAGAAAATTAAACGGAAGTACACATATTAATTTTTTAACTTACTGCTATAGCACATTTTCAAGAATGATTTCCTAAAAATCGGAAGAAAAAACTGTAAAAATTATTTTTTTAGTGTAAAAAATACATATGTGGGATAAAATTGGTTATGTTTCGCAATTGGTTAGGCTTAGCATATACTAGATAGTACTAATTACATTTTTTTTTTGTTTACTAAATCATTTTTTGTTTTCATGTATGTGTGCACTAATTTAAAACATGTAATATATTTGCTTTTCACTCTTTTGATACATAAATACATAAACTTATAGTGCAAAATAATTAAATTAAATCAGAGAGCCAAAATTAGGAGTACAACTTTTGTTCGATGAACTTCCCTCAGGAAATGTTGTTGAGGAGTTAAGAAGAATGGCTTGTGCTTTTTCCAAAGAGAGAAGCCTGGGCAACTAAATCATAGAAAAACATCTTACAGAGCTAAATTCAAATAATGCTATTGAAGGAACTACATCAGCATCTAAGATCTCAACAACGAGTGAATTTGTTCCTTCGATATTGGAACAAGGCGAGTCAAGTAATTACGTGTTCTCTTTCTATGCGAATAAGAGCTTCTATTTTCTAAGCACACTCTCACCTATACCAATAACCAAAAGTAAGAAAAAGAAGCTTTAAAAGGTGCCACAAGAGAAAAGTACACATATGCAGAAAGAAACTACTGAAGTCTTAACAAGCTCGACAGTATTGGAAAGACTGCATACCGAAAAAGACTTAACAGATAATAAATCAATTGAAACCGTCTTTAAAGAAAGATGCACAGACAAAAAATTAAACAAATAATAAATAAACCTTTTCTTTAGAAGAAATTTAGAACTCATTCAAAGTACATTGATGTCCAACCTTTAAAAGTTGGAAAGTGGAAACAAGTTAAGTTTTTGGGGAAAAACCTCAAAAAAATCTATTTTTATACCATCATTCTTTCCCACAATGTAGAATCTACTTATATTAAAAACTGAGTATCTATGTCTGCTTCTTTCCCTTGAGCTAGCAGAACTTGCTGTAACTTTCCTCAATTGAAGGCGCGAATTTTGAAGACGCGAAGCATCTCAATAATTCGAATGATTTTTTCTGATGCAGGAAAACAGCGAAAGCGTGAAGCGCCTGTTAGCGAGCCGCCATGGCGGCGAGTATTTTTTTGAAATATTCTTTACTACTTTAAAAGCGCGAAACGCCCGTGCAACGACGTGCCACGCAGCTAGCTGCTTGGGCATTAGTGGGCCACGTACGTAGTATGGCTTAAAATCTTATGAAAATTGAATTATATCAAATAATATTACATCAGAATGAGGTAAAAGTTGGGTGGCGGGAGGATATTATGCATCAACATGCCGCAGGAAGCTAATCTAGCTGCCTTGGCAGCTAGTAATGTGCAATGAAATTTGAAAATACAGTGAAAGTATTTTGTTTCCGGAAAGAGATGATGATAGGAAGTATTATACAGAGTAAACAGTGCTAGACATTCCTGGCCCTGAGATGAATCAAGAGGAATATGTAACTTTCCAGAAATGTTTATATACTAATTGTTTTCTAATTAATGAATAAAAGTCCAAAAACTACACGATAACCGGGAAATTAAAGCCTTTAAAGCATGACTTATTTTATCATTTTAGTGACATATTTTACCTCACACCATGGGGCAAAATAAGTCATTGACAATATATTTTATAACTTATTTATCTATCAGTATCAATATTTTGTTTTTTTTTTCAGATACATTTTACCTTAAACGTCGTAAGGAATATTCATCTGTATATTCTGAGCATTTCATTCACTGGTTGAAGTAATATTTTTTTGTTGTCTAAGCATGACTTGGTTTCATTTGAATGACCCTCATACAATTATTGAGCACTAACTGTCAAAAAGAGGAAAGTTTACTTACGGCATATGATGTCCAAAGTACACATAGTGATTAGAGGAACAATATCAAGCGAGGAATTATCACAGCTGAGTTTAGCTACTTTTTCATTCAGTACTTTGCAGTGTTCGTCTAATATTGGAACGAAATCCTCGAGCACTTTGAAGTGGAATGCGGGTGTCAGGAACTTTCTTCGAATCTTCCACTTTTCTCCCTGACTGCAAAACAACAAGACCGCTGTTACATCAGTTGAAATATTTAAGCAGTTAGTTACCGCCCCTAATCCAGCGCTAAGGCAGAAATGCATGCAATATACTGCCTGCTCGGTTATTCTATCCAGAGACTGCAGTTTCGTTCCTTTTAGAGTTCATTAGTCTGGAACAGGACTTGCTGCTTAAATCCAAGCTCCGCCTTAAATTTATCAATTGTATCGTATCATTGCTGTGGCGTTTCGTTGATGTGCTAATTTTATATTAGCTACCAGCTCTCTCCTAGCTTCTTTTAGATAACATCTGCATCCAGCTCGGTTGCTTCCTATTCCAGACTGATGAACCCTAAAAAATACAAAACTGCAGTCTCTGGTGGAATAACCAACCGGGCAGTGTATTGCATGCAGTTGAAATGTTGTTCTCTTAAAAAAAAATTCAGCGCTATTGCACATAGTTTTAGGGCTGTTTAGGGAATCACGCGGCAAAAGCAATGATAAAATAAGCTCGAATGGGTACAGATCGAAAGGCATCTTGAGACATATTTTTGAGGCAGAAGTTATTTGCCTTCTTCTTCTTGTAATCGAGATGTAAAGTCTTAAATATTACGAAATTTGAAGAAGAACGCCAAATTCAAAGACTTAGCGAGGGCGAAAAATTGATCAAAAAATCTGACAGGTAGTTCTTTTTTTATTCCAATTTTAGTTGAAACTTCCGCATAAAATCTCTAATTTTTTTAAAGGCTTTCCTCCATTCAGATCATTATTTAGTGCTTCATCTCAACTTCTCCTCGATAACTAATTTTGCGTTTGATATTCTCTTTGCTTCGCGTGGGTTTCCGAGGCTTCTCTCAATTCAAATAGTTAAGAAATGTTTCTTTCGTGAGTATTCACCTTGAATATATAATGCTGCTGTTTTTATTGTTTCAAAAGTGGAAACGCAGTTTTTTAGAAAATCGTCACAGATAAATAACACCTTTAAGTTTGATTTTGCATTGTCCTTCTCGCCGATTTAATTGACCACGCGTTGTCACAAAAAACACCTTCTTTGATTTTGCATGTCGCATTTTAACCCGCGCGACGCCGGTTATATTCACTAGTTTCAAATAAGTACCACGCGGTTCACTTTTTTTTTGTTTCCTCCTGTTTTTGAAGCAAAAAAACTTATTTTCTTTTGTTCTCCTTCGAAGTAAATTTTTCGGAAAAAAAGTGCCGTTTAAAAAAAGGCTATTTGTAAATCGGTTTTCACTGCAGTCGTAAGTTTGATGCAGAAAAGTATCACTCTAAGAAGCGTTGCGCCGATATTCTGCATTCCCTTATCAGATCTTTATTAAGATACTCTTGACAGGATCCTGTTTTAGGATTTTTACAAAAATAGTTGTAAAATATTTTTGAGCATGGAGGGGTAGGGGAACTTTAACGATAAGTTGAACAAACCCAGATGCAGTAAACAATTCAAGTAACTTTACCCCCTTCCTCGAAACTGCGCATA
>JAXGGA010024841.1:0-11436 GCA_038373865.1 Uloborus plumipes | reverse complement strand
ACCCCAACCCTTCCCTTTTAAATTTAAAATTTTTTAGGGATTTTTTGGAATTTTAAACCAATCCCATTTTTTTAAGGGCCCAACCCCATTTTTTTAAGCAAAAAAAAAAATAAAAATAAAAAGGGGGACACAATCAAAGTAAAATTTAGTTTATGCTTTAAAAATTAAAATTTTAAGCAAAACTTACAATAACTGTAGATTTATTTACAACTGTTACAGACCTGAAAAAACATGATTTTTTGCAAGTGAATTTCAAACACTTATGACATTTTTTGATGCATTTTCTGTCCAGTTCTCTTGGACGAAGTTGCAACGTCCTCTTTTTTTGGCATTCTGGGGAAGTGACCCCAAGGGTCATATGTGCGAAAAATGCAATTCGGGAAAAATAAAACACAATAATAGCATTATTCTGAATAGAAAACTAGAAGAATAAAGCCACAAAATGCCATTAAAAACAAATGGTTGATTAACAAGATATACTAAACAGAAATTGCATTGGGGTCACATATGACCCCAAGGAACCCACGAGGGTTAAATGTAAGATGGGACATGTGCGTCCAATAGCGTTGTTGTAAGTGCGTACCCCTGTGAGTTTCTTTAATTCTATTTGTATGGTAGATAGTTAGGTGACCTGAGTGAACAATTCGTTTTTTTTTTCTTTTTTTTGAATTAATACGGTTTTAAAATATTTTTCTTATTAGAATCAGCAGCAGTAAGAAAAAACACAAAACAAAGAAGAAAAAAAAAAGAAAATAATTGATCATACTATGATACTTGTACTTTTTTTTTCTTGTACATCGAAATAGTTTTTCACAAGGTGTTCTTAATTTTCTTAAATATAATTTATTCATTAGTCCACCTTCGTTTTTTGAATCAGTTGGTTCCTTATTTAGTGTTTCACTTAATTTCATTGCTTGATTTGTCATTCTGGTTTAAATTAAGTGTAGCTTATGATCGCTATTTTCAACGAAAAATTTACTAACTGATATCTAAAAGCCAATATATTTCAGAGGTAATGAATAAAATTGAAATCTTATGCCGCATTCAATGTAAATATAAATACTTGATGGAAATGATGTCGGATTTATCATCGGCTTATAAAAGAGTTATAAGCAAAATTAAAGGTGGATTACGAGAGTCGGATTTTCTACGTAATGGTACACACTTGCCTCATCATAATGGTACGCACTTACCCCCACCTTACTTTAAAGAAAGGGAAAGTGCGTACCGTCATATAAACAAATTTGAGTTAGTCTTTGATCAAAATACCCCATGTATGTTATTAGTAGCTATTACTCAAAAGAAACAACTTGCATTTATTGACTTCAATTGCTTGATATGACTACAAGAGAAACTGAAACAAAACCTTCTCAATCTTTACTTTCGAGTTTTTTTGAAGACATTTAAGTTGTCTCTGATTTTGTTTCGTCTATTGAATCCTGGCCTGAATTCTACCTATTGAAATTATTATTAGACAGTTATCTAACATAGTCGATGTGTTGCAGAAGCCATTTCAGGACAGTGTTCATATAATTCCCAGTGGACGCACTTACCCCGTGGACGCACTTACCAGAACTCACCCTACATCAAAAAATTCATTTTTTTAAACTCTTCCTTGTGGTAATATCGGCATATCTCTAGTTTCAAAATATCACGCAGCAATCGTTAGTGCCGTTGTGCATAGTTATTATTTTGGCGTGCTTTTGCTAGTAAAAAACGACACTGCCGCCATTGCGTCAGTTCTGAATAAGTGCTTGGAGGAGGAACATCTAATGTCTCTGTAAGTTGATTCGGCATAAGTACCCTTAATACCATTTTACTTCAAAATACCGTTTTGCTGCAAAAACTTTGAAACGCTCTCCTGAAAAATCGTGTTTTGCAGATATGCCACTGTTCATTTCAAGCAGCGATATGTGAAAACACATGGGTCTGAAATCGCGCTTTTCGACCTTTAATTTCGAAAATTTTCAGACAATTCGTCCACACCCCCTTATTAAACCCCTTATTAAAAAATAAATCATAGGGCGAGTTTCCTAAATCGTATGCCCTCAAACATCATGCGCCCGCCCCCTCCCGCCCCACCGGGGGTGCGGGAGATTGCTGGGAAAGCGGGAATTATGAGTTTGCCGAATAGAACTCAAATGTTGCCGAATGATAAAATACGGTATGATGCGCACATAAGTACATCTGATGAAAAGGGGTATTCGGGCATTTTAAAATTGCAGTATTACAATTATGTCTTCAAATTCGCCGAGCAGTCAGACAAAATTTGTTGAATAAGGAATGTTTTCGAACGGTTGCAGCGACCTTCCGTGACTTCTCATTGGGTCTCCCCTGGAGGCGTCATCACTTGGGAAGTAGCTGACTGGGGCGTCACTTTAGCTAACCCATTTCTGCCATAAAAGCTTTCAAAACTGTTTGCGTAACCAACCACTGTCCTTTTCCCCTTTTTATATTTTTCCTAGAACATTTTTAAAAATCCAGTCTGCTGCTAGATATCTCAAAATACGATAAGAGGAAGCCAGGGGAATGAGGATGGTCTTTTAGCACATAATGAACTATGTGTTAACATCAGCAGACAGGGACGTCATTTCAAGTTTTTCCAGGGGGGGGGGGCAAAGGGTCCAAACACAATGCAATTTCATCGGAAAACATAAAAAACCACGCCCACTTATATGTAAATACATTGATTTCTCAAAGCCGGGGGGGGGCAATTGACCCCCCCCTGCCCCCCCTAAATGACGGGCCTGTCAGCAGATGAAACATTGAGGCAGTAGCGTACATAGACTTAGGTGCGCCCCTCTCCTGCAAGATTTGTAAGTTCGTCCCCCACCCCTAATAAACTATAAAAAAATAGATCATAGGGCTATTTTCCTGGATCGTGTGCCCTCAAACCTCATGCGCCCCCTCCCGGCCAGTCGGGACTGCGGGGGTGCTATGTACGCAACTGCATTGAGGGTTACTTACTGCTTTGCTCCCCGAAGTTCCCAAGTTTTCTACCCTTTCTTTTGAGCTGACAGTACTTATCGTAGGTCTATATGCTGCGTGCATGTGCAAGCTTTTGTACCTCATTGATCGATTGCTAATGTTCATTTTTTGTGGGATATATTTATACTTTTATTAGTTGAGGTTATTTTCTTTCAAACTGGTTTTATGATAAACCAGTTATCTGCGCGATTTTCATAAAAATGTTCACTTGCTGAATTAAAAAAGAAAGTTAAGGGACGAAAGGGCGCCGTAAAGGAGGGCGCACCGGGATACGCCCCGGTGTCCCGGTGGGCCAGCACGGGCCTGCAGGTTATATTTGCAGCAGTCTGAGGAATAAGCTTTCACCAGAAAATGCTGAAAGATTAGTTTTTTTGCACCATAATTTAAGATAAACAACAATTTCAATTATTACAATATTTTTCATTAAATATTAGACCATCTTTTTCTCACCCTAATAAAAATGACTTAATTTTACTTCTCTGTGTTATCACTATGCCACAAGGTTGAATCTGCAAAACCATGATTTTAAAAATTTGTAATCTAAATTTTTAATGACTAGAAATATATTGGAATATGATTGAAAGTTTCTTTTTAATGAGTTTATTAATTTTCATCTTAAGGAACACTTTGACTGTTCCTGACCAAAGGTAAGTTCCCCTATACCAATATGCGATATGAAAAAGTTAATTAAATTGCATTCTTAGTTAATTTTCATACTGATTTGGTATTATAACTTTTTAAAAACTTATACGTAGAATTCCGTCATATTTTATAAATATATTAATTGTAAATGATTGCATTATATATATATTTGCATATTTTTAATTTTTGAAAAATGTGTCTTGAACTACAACTACTCGGTATCGGCTGAGTACCTGATCCAAATTTGGCCGAGTACCGAGTACTCGGCAAATTGGCCGAGTACGGAATATTTACCGAGTACTCGGTGCATCCCTAGACGCAATGTTAAAGATCCCCACTTAATCGAATACCCACTTATTCGAATATTTCTTGGAACCGACGGTATTCGTTTAAGCGGGGCTGACAGTATTTTTAAATTCTGTAATACTTTTAACGCGTCATGCTTCATTAAAAAAAGATAAAAATAAGCAATTGCAGATTTTTTAAACTTTTAGTTACAATAATAAACATGAATTACATATTAACTTTAAAGCACTAGTTTTCAACAAACTGTGCTGAAAATAAATGACACAAATCAATTATTTTTTTAAAGTAAAGGTTATGGTTAGCAAATACTTTGATTCCTTCTTTTTTTCATATAGTAGTGTTTCACTTTGATTGCTTTTTAAAACATTTATTTTATAACTCTTTTCAATGTAAATACTTGAGGTTTAGAAGCATAAAATTGGTAAATTTTAGTTCTTGCAAAGATAGTCCTGAGAATTATAAAAATGTTGAATCCTTTTTGGACGATGTATTAGAACGAGTGATTCAGCTCAGAGGTTTAAGTAACATTGGCAAATGGGACAAGCATTGGTCGCTATAACAGCAGGGTCACAGGGAATGAGTGATCGTTCTAAAAAGCATATGTACTGTATCACGGTAAAAGGGGTCCTGATGACATACAATTTTGAAAATGACACAGAAGTAAACTTAAATTAAAACATAGATAAAGAAAATTAAGACGATACGATACGTATAACATGCTTTGTTTCACTGACCTTTCAAATCAACAAATTATGAGGCTAGTCCTTAGACTTTTATGCAAATAGATATGTGAAGGGATTTTTAAAAATTAAATATCATGAGAGCACTTTAGATTTTTTTCTTTTTTTTTACAGAGAAGACATTTAAATTAATTTTTAAAAAGTATTATTTGACATTCACCTTCATCGATAACCAAAGTTATAGCAATGATAAGTCATGTGTATTGTGGGCGATTCTCTGTAAACTGGTAATTAGCTGTCCGGACTGAGTATTTTAAAAATAATAAAGTGTAATAAAATAATTATCACTCTTAATACAAGTAAAGCATTAACACTTTGTGGCCCAATTGTATTTGAAGTGATGACAATTTAAATTTTTTTTCTATAAATTATCTAAGCGCCAAAAACACAGTCCCCTGGCTGTCCCAATCCCATAGTCTAACTGTTAAAGATAGTATTTCAAAAAACCTATTAACATTACATAAATTTTGCAATTAATATCTAAAAATAGAACAGTGAAGCTATATTTTTCTTATGAAATATGGTATAATTACGTATTTCTAAAACTTAAAATTGTCATGTAAATTCTGTCCAGAGTTTTTTCAAACAATCCCCTGCAACAAATTCAAAGCTGTAATACGAAAAATCTATAACTTTTGCAAATTCTTTTTGGCATGAAGTTTAAAGTAATCAGTGTGAATTTGCCGAAATCGCCGAGAACAGTGTTGAAACGCTACTTTGCTTAGTTTGAGAACCACATTTGTGATGAAAGTATGGATCAGGGTCGTTGCGAAAACAGTCCTCTGGAAAGTGATTTTATTAAGGTCAATTAATTTAATTATAAAACATATTAGTAGTTATGTCTACGATTTGTGCCTAAATTTGTAGGTAGTCTCGTAACTAATTATGTTCCAATAGTTTTGCAGATATTACGCAACAAAGAGCAAAAACAGTCCCCTGCCTAGTTATACTAGGCGGGGACTTACCCCCTATCATGATTTATCAGAAAAACACAAACTTCAATTGGCCCTCTTTCAAGCCAAAGTAATAGATTCATTTTCTAAGCAATAGTATTATAATTATACGAACATTTCAAAAAACCGTGCCCGGACAGATTTCGTGTGAAAAATGACGAGTTTACAGAGAATCGCCCTTGTATTATTATTCTTGTTATTAAATGCTTTTTTAAATCAGCAGAACATGGAATGTTTACATTTCATATAAAATAATCGGAAAATTATCAACTAAAACTTAAACAACAATTAATTTGATGTTAAAAATGCTTTCACTTACGGCAACTCAGCTGCAGGTTTCATCAAAACATCCGCCATTGCTTCGAATCCAACGATGGGTCACGTGGTTAAAATCGACCAATCGAGCTTCGCGGTGAAGAGACCGTTAACAGTTAATGCGCTTATAACCGGCTGCGGAGATTAAAAAAACAGAGAAATCCTGTATTTTATCTAGTTTCATCACAAACAGATTTTTTCTGTAAAAAATATGGATAATTTCTTCAAAATTTACAGTTTTTTTTTACAGTGTAGGTCTCCCAGTGACGGTTTAGCGACCTCACATCACAGTCACAGCGACCGATGCGACCAGTCAGTGACGTACGCGTGAAGTCGCGGCAGCATCACAGTGCGACTTCACAGTGACGGCACCTGAGGACTTCTCCGCCTTGTGACTTCTCCGCGAGCTGACACTCGTAAGTTGCTGCCACATCTTTGCGACTTCGCTTGTGAGGTATCACAAAAGCGTCTTATTTTGGTCACTGTGCAATTCGTAGTCACATCCCCGTTTGTTGCGACTTTTTTAAATCGCAATAATGCTTTGAAGAATTTCATTTAAAAGTCACAAATAAGGCGCAAAACCAGCACTAAGTGACATCGACTGCCTTTGTGCTACCAGGCGTCGTCACTGCAACATCGCACTTGTGATGTCGCCGCGAATTTTCATTCGTAAGTTGCAGCCACCTCTTTGGGACTTTACTTGTGACGTACCCGAGTCACAAAAGCGTCTTATTTTTGTCACTGTGCTATTCATAATCATACCCCGTTTTCGCATCTGCTGTAAATCACTACAGGGCTTTACAGCGACGTCATTTAAAGGTCACAAGTAAGTAAAGAAATTTGATAGTGACAATGATGAGAAGCCGCATAACCGATACAAACTGATCGCATCACTATCAAAACGTCGCATCAAATACACAATTACACGACAACGGTTTCCGTGACTGTGTCATGTTGTCACGGAATAGTCACAAATTGTCCAAAATTGCATTGACGTTGTAAGGGCCGTCACTGCAATTTTGACGTCATCACGGATTGACATTCGCAAGTGGTTGTCACTTGGTCGCTTTTGTTACTGCTGTCTGTTAGAAAGTGATTGAGGCTCTTAAAAAATTTTTTTGACTGATTTTGTAACGTAAAATTATTAATTCGGTCTTCAATCGGTAAAAAAATATTTTAATGAAAATTCACATTAAGGTCACAATGTGACGTCTCCACAACATTACATTGTGACCGGTCACAATTCAGCTGTCACAGCGACGTTGTAGTGAAGTCACACGCAAATGTCGCAAACGAGTCACAATGTGACTTTTGTGCGTCGTCACAATTGAGTCACGGTGTAACTGTGACGCTTGTGACTCGCAGTGACGTCACTGTGACTTATCCGTGACACATTGTGCTATTAGGGTAGTTGCCAATCTCTTCAAACGATTACATTACCGATACTCTAAAACACATACTATCGGCCCCACTCAAACGAATACTGTCGGTTCCAAGAAATATTATTTGATTAAGCGGAGAATTCGATAAAGCGGAATATTTAGTATTGCGACTATGACATGGGAAATATCCAGTTCCAGGATATTTTATTCGTTTATCCGTTACCCGATTAAGCAGGACCGACAAATTTACGAAACTTGTGAAAATAATTGATACAGTGAACAATTTACTAATAAAGGAATACAATTTATTCTAAAGAAATAATATTTTCACTCAGCAATGCACATTAAGAAACACATTGCTTAAGGATAAATATTCTACTTACTCAACTAAGACTTCAAAACGTTTTAAATACAAATCATGGTAAAAGCCTGGATATTCCCCATGAAGCTGGAAAAAAACCCTTCATGATTTGACTTGAGAAAAGCCTTGAACATTAAATACGGAAAGAAGAAATGATGCCCGCAATTTTAGCTTTCGACAGGGAGTTGAGATGATACACTAAATACTGAATTAGTTTGGTCAATGCCTTTTGATTTATGAGAAATATGTACCTTAAATTGGAATGAAAAAGGCGCTACCGATCGAACGTTTTTGAATATCGTTATAAATTATAGCCTATGTGTTATTCTGATGTATAAGCTACATTATGGTAAAAGTTTCATCAAAATCCATTCAGTAGTTTTTGCGTGAAAGAGGAACAAACATCCATACATCCATACATCCATCCGAACTTTCGCATATATAATAGTAGTAAGATATTCACGCATAATGATCATTAACTAGCGTTTCTAAGTGGGCTAGTGGATTTATTTGGCAGGACTTATACTTGTGAAGTTTTAAATAAGATTTCAGAGCTGTCGAAACGAAGTTAATAATAACAATAATATTAATAATAGTAACTAATCGTAAAAGTATCCTTTTTTGACAGGTTAGGCAGTGCAGAAGAATAAATACCTTAAGCATGTATTTAAAGTACTAATGATTGAATCATTAATAGGAATCAATAATAATTTTATTTCCCCCTTTGATTTTGCGCTTGAATATGCAAGAACTGAAAATAAGACATAAACGATAAATGCAAAATAGTTAGGGCTATTCGAAAATGTTTTTCGGACTAGATAACATAAAAAATATAATTAGTTCAAAAAGAATTAATAAGAAATTCTGTGCGATAGCACTATAGTTGCGTTAAAAGAAAGAATTCTTCAAATAATACTTGAAGCTAAAATATATATTGTTCAAGATTGTAAAATTAGTAATAAAAGAAGTTTATTTAAAAACTGGATATGGGAGCTTAAAAACTATCTTCTCATAGATAACATCGACATCGAAAAAACATCGATGTTTAAAAAACATCTACTGTAAAGCATCGATGTTTTCTCCCAAAACATCGATGTCGCAGCACTACTCTACAGTCAGAAGCTGGATATGCTCTTGTGGAATCCATGACGTTTTGCAATTTCTTTCAGTATTTCTAAGTTCCTTAAAATATATTTAAGATTTTTTCAGATGATATCGCGTTGCAAAAGAAAAAAACCTCTTATACGTTCTCAATTGCAATACATTTAAAATTGAAATTGAATTAAGAACTGAAAGTAGACTTGTTGAACAGGTTATTATTATTATTATTATTATTATTATTATTATTATTATGTAAAAAATTCAAACTTTTGGTGTATATCCCAAAATAGCTAACTTGTTGACGTCCGTCGTATTGTGCATAGTATTACTTATTTTAGCGCTATTGTCAACGAATACTAAGTATACAAAAAAATCATTTAAATATTTATTTTTATATATCAGTAGTGTTAATAAAATTTTTAAATATTTGAATCAATCTGTTAAATGTTTAATTGTAAACCAATAAAAAATTAGTCGGTGAAGGGTGGATGTAATTCTCATAACAATATACCTACTTAAATTCTGTAGAAAAAGTTGCGTAATTTGCATTTACACCAGCAATAAGTACTGAAATTTTGAAATCGTTGTAGGAAAGGTTAAAAGATTAAAAAAATTAAAATTATCTAATATATAAAATTCTCGTGTCACAGTTTTCGTTGCCATACTCCTCCGAAACGGCTTGACCGATTTTGATGAAATTTTTTGTGCTTATCCAGTATCTATGAGAATCGGCCAACATCTATTTTTCATCCCCCTAAATGTTAGGGGTAGTCCACCCCTAATTTTTTTTTTGTTCGCACATAACATCTGATCTACTGAACCGATTTGGACGATTTTTTTTAATCGATAGGAGATGGTGTAACTTAGGTACCATGTACTCATATGACGATATTTGTTCACTAGAAAAAAAGTTATGATCGAAAAACTAACATTTCATGTCATTTAAAACAATATGTGTTATCGTAAATCCTTACTTCAATGAGCGACCCGATGGTCAAGTGGCTATGCGCGTCAGGTTGAAGTTCCTGATGGAATGAGATCGAATCCAGGCCCGCAAGGATTTTTTCGAACAGCTGCATGTTTTTTTTTTTTTTTTTTTGAATGATTTTAATGATTGTAATGTCCTTATGCAGGTACATCCCCTCATGGGGATCTACCCCATATTTTTTTATAGTACAAAATGACAGTTTTGGTCGGATCTTTGTTAAAATTGGCAATGGGGTCCTTCGATGCTGTATAATTTTCTTATGGACGTTTGCGCCATTTTTGGGGGCTTTGAATCGATTGTGGCAATAAATGGTTTTTGATTTGCGGCACTTATATTATTTTTTCAAAAATTATATACACTATCAATTATATTATGTTAATTTTTGTACCTTTATAAAATTCTGTATTTTATACCTTGCATTTACGTCAAATTCAAGGTAAAATTAAAAGTCAAAAATTCTGAAGAAGATAAATATATGTTAAAAATTAAAGTAACTATTTTTTGTGATTTTCATATTGGTTGTGACCAAAAAACATCATTACAAACAAATAAAATGTATCAAACACCATGAGTGTTGAGTTATTAGGCAAAATCTGCTGTGTAAAGTTTTTTTTCACTGCGAGAGGGGGGGGGGTATGAACGACCATTAAAGTGACACAAATTTTTAAAAAATAAAGGTTGGATCTCCAATTATCTTGCTTCGTAATTTGAACCCGCCCCGGCTGTGCAACGGTACGCGATTAGTCATTCAAAAATTAATGAAAAACGTGATCGAAGCCAGGATTTTAAATGGCAAGTTCAGAGGTGAAAATATACTCATACCACGGATTCCTATTATACCTACAGATGTGCCAATTCAATTCAAACGTATTCAGTTTCCGATTAGATTGGCATTTGCAATGACTATCAACAAATCCCAAGGTCAAACGATGTCTGTTTGTGGCTTAGATTTGAGAACACCATGTTTTTCACACGGACAATTATACGTGGCATGCTCTCGAGTGGGTAAACCATCCAGTTTGTTTGTGTTAGCTAAAGATGGACTAACAAAAAATATTGTTCACGCTATAGCATTAAGAGATTGATATTGTTTAATAGTGTTACTGTCGTAATTGTTTAATTAATGATATATAATTTTAAGGAATAAATTATAATAACTTAAAAATAATGTTTGCCTTTTATTATTTTTATATTCCCTCATCGTTCACAGCGCTCCATGCTTATTTCACGCATATACCACATTCTTACATACATACAATATACACATTCTACCATACATACATACACACTTACAATAAGTAAGCTATTTTTTGTCTACACTAGAAATTACTAGGAAATTATTTATATGGCAAAACAACGTTTGCCGGGTCAACTAGTTATTTCTATAAATTACTTGAAAATTTCCAAAATTTCTTTCGCAAAAACCCGGTTTATTCTTAAGAATAAACACGACATTACGTTTGCAACATTTCGCTTGAGTCGTGTGACGAGCATAAGACCTGTGGTGCGGTACTTACCGAGCCGTAAAACGCGACAGGAAAAACAGTTTTACAGAAATTGTCAATTGATAACGAGCCAAAATATCATAGTTTAACGTGGAGCTCTCTGGGATGGGATCTCAACCGAGCCAAACTGAACTCGGTACCTCTTTTTCAGTGTC
>JAXGGA010024840.1:0-11438 GCA_038373865.1 Uloborus plumipes | reverse complement strand
CCCAAAATCTGAATGACTGAAAAAGAAGTAGAATGAAATGAATATATGACCCATCAAATCTCTTATAAAACATTTATTTTTCTAATCATTTGATTTTTTTTAACCATCGGCCATCGGCATCGGCCATCGGCCGATGGAAGAGTAAAAAAATCGGCCAACTTTGAACAATCGGCCAACAATCGGCATCGGCCCATCGGCCAAAAAATGCCATCGGTCGAGCCTTAATAGAGGCCGACCAACAAGTGAGACCACGATTTGAAGGACACAAGACGGTTATTGGACAGATCGCCCTTCCACATTTTGTGGGGGATAATTCAAGCAAATCTTTCAAATAATAGAACAGACAAGAAGGCTTCTTCATTGACGTTACATATATTGTTGTTGATGAGCGTGGTGACAATCTCAGACACCTACCTCCCTTAGCGTCGAAATACACACTTCACCGCACACTATACACTTCAGACATCTAAGAGACGTTAACTTCTACTCAGTGGCGGCGTTTTAGCTATGTGCGAACAACGCGACAATACTGGATGGGACCCGTGCCCCTGGGGATACCACAGCTTGTCTTTTAAAAATCCGGGGCTGTTGGCGGCACAAAGACCCAACCCAAGAATTTCTATTGCACTCCAAAGGGCCGCCTCGGTATCTACGTTTTAAAGTCTTATAGGCAAACATTTATTTATTTATTTTGAGGAGGGGGGATGGGTACCAATTACTTTAATTTTTAATGAAGTTGAAATCCAAAAAGTATGTATCAACAAATTATATTTATCAACCAAAAAATCTAATCTTCAGATTCTTGTGATCGGGATAGGATGTCACTATAGGATTTAGAACAAGTTTTTGATTGAAGTAAACTAGAGGAACCAAATGCATGTGTTGAAGAATCTTATCGGAAAAAATACAATAAAGAAATCATAGCAATTATATTTTTTTAATTTCAGAAATTCTCGGAATATTTTAAAATATTTTTTTAAGAACTTTTTGCTGTGATATTTGTAGAACAATTTTGGATTGAAATAAAGCAAATGACGCATGAACTAATAAAACCTTTGCAAAGAAAAGAAAATAATAAATATTTAATGACAGTTTGGGGGGGGGGAATACAGAGAAGATGATGAAAAGAAGTGAGGGGGGGGCGCTTCGTGCACTTTTCATTACCTCCTCTTTATTTCCAATGATTGTTTATAGATACAATACAATCAGAGTGATTGCTTATATTTCTTACAAGTATTTATTATGGAAGTAAATTCCTAAAACCAATGCGATTTTGACAACATATATTAATGCTTTGCATCGTAAAATAGATTGATTTCAGTTGTTAAAAATGAACAGCGTTTGAAAAACATTGCTTTTAGTTTGCCTATTAAAACCCGAAAAAAGGGGAAAACGTTCGCGAACATTTCGCTTATCTGGTTGGCGTTGTTTTCACTCATATTAAGCGCCAAGCAAACAGCAGTATCGCCAAGTGCCACGTTGCTTTGTTTACTTCTACTATCAGTTCTCGTTGAATTAGTGTTTTAATTTTTTATGGTGCATTCGCATAAAAGGTAATTATTCTGACCAGGCTTGGAGTCCATTACGAGAAAACGTAATCGATTACGATTACGAACATGACAAATTAGAGATTACAATTACGATTACGATTACAGTCATCTGTGAAATCGCTATTACGATTACAGCAACGATTAGATTACGATTAAAAATGTAATCGATTACGATTTCGATTACGCGATTACAGATTTGTGAGGAATATATGTATATTTTTTTATATTTATATATCATAACAGAATATATTCCTCACAACAACATTCACGACAACAACGTTATAGTTAAAAAATTATGATTTTTGATTATCTTATATAGAGATGAATGAAATGATGATTGCAACAAATGTGTAATCTTAACTTAAGGATTTATAATTATTTTATTTTATTTAATTATTTATTTGTTTTATTTTTTGAATTCTGACGTTGCTGCAGTAAAGGAGCGATAAATGAAATAAAAGCACATCCAAATTAATGTGAAGCTTTTAAAGTGCACTTAAATACTGCACAACTATTTTATCCGAATGTCGTATATAGGTGATTAGATACAGGTACATGAACTAGTGGATTTAATTCTGGACACTTTTCAATTTTTAAGGATTTCACCATTAAATATTCTATAATGAATTATATGACCTTTATTTTATTACCTTTATTTTATTTTATAACGCAGCCTGTAAAAAAAAATTGTCTTCAAATGAATTTTGATTTTTTTTGGATAATTAGCCTTGGCAACGAAATATGATCAAAAATTAATGGCTTTGTTACAAAATATTGACTTAATAATTGATTTAATATTGATTATAAAGTATTAAATAAAATTTCGAAATTATATTATGCAATTGTAATTGCAATATTTGTGATTGTTCATTATTAAAATATATAGATTATATCCACTGCAAACAAAAAAAAAAACCCAAAAAAGCTGTTGATTTTACAGTATAATACTGGCAGCTGAAGTTCCAGTTTAAAAATGTAAAATTATCAATAATTAACTGTAAAATTAGCAGTAATATACTATTTTATAAAGAACATCTACTGTAAAATTTACTATGATAAACTGTAAAATTAACAGTAATACTGTCGTCCCCGCTTAATCAGGTAACGGATAAACAAATACCCCGCTTATACGAATAAAATATCTCGGAACCGATGGCATAGACGTAATGTTAAAGGTCCCGCTTAATCGAATACCCCGTTTAATCGAATAATATTTCTTGGAACCGACAGTAATCGTTTAAGCGTGGCCGACTATACTGTTTTATAAAGAACATTTATACTATAAAATTTACAATGAGAAACTAAAATGAATAGTAATATACTGTCTTATTAAGGAAATTTACTGTAAAATTCACAGTGATAAACTGTAAAGTAAAATTAGCAGTAATATGTCTCATAAAGGAATTTTACTGTGAAATAAAAAATGATAAACTGTAAATTTAGCATTGAAAAACTGCCTTATGATTTAAGTGTCATATTAAATTTACAGAAAATAACCGTAAAAAATGCAGTGATATACTGTCTTACAAATGAATTTGCCCTGTAAAATTAACCTTCACTACCCATAAAGTTAGCAATATTATACTATTTGTGTGAAATTGCCGGCTCTTAACTGCGAGAGCAATAGTAAAATATTTTCTTATAAATGAGTTATGCAATGCAATGCCGTTAACAGCATTAAACCATAAACTCATCAGTAAATAGTGATTTTTGTGTAAAAAGGTTTATTTCCAACATGGTTGCTTTTCATTGCCCAAAATCATTTGCTTGTATAGCTAAAATGCTAACGAAAAAGAAATCAATGGATTTTGTATGTTGTAGAAAATCAGACTACATTACATTAGCAGCACTTGCCCTAAGTTTTTCAGCTGTAAAAGGTAGTTTCTTTAGGATTTGAAAAGCAAATGATACTTTTTTTTACACAAAAACATTGATACTGATAAGTATGTAGTTGAAAACTATTAACTTTACTTTTACCCTGAAAAAGCAATGCAGTACTCATATTTTATAATACTGCTTTAACGAGAATTGTTTTTTTTTTTTACTAAACAAAAATTTCATTACTGTTATAAACTTAATGACATAAGCGCAAGAAGACGGTTCATTTCTAAATATAGTCTGTAACTGAAAAATCAAAAAAGAAAAATATTTAGAACGAAGTGTTAATGCAACTTTAAAAAATGAAGTTTCGGCATGAAGCAAAACTTTTACCCACATAAAAAAATATATTATGTATTATGCTCCAACTCCATTAATATTTAAAATGTATACAATCAAATAATTCTTGAAACAATATAGTAATTAGAAAATGAGTAAAAAGTTTTTACATGATTTCTTGACATTAAGTTTCTTTTCTTTTCCTTTTTTTTTTTTTTTTTTTTTTTTGCGTGTATGATCACTTTATGATAATATTTTATGTTAGATTTTCTGAGGTATACTGCTATTATTGCTACTAGAAACATGAAACTAAAACAATAAACAGAAATACAATAGTATATTGAAATTATTCTAAGAATAAAGAGATAATTCACATTGAAAAATAAATTATTGATTTCAATCATACACATAAACAAATGTTTTAAAAATCTATGAGCACGCAACTTTTTCTTCTTTATATACTTTTTAATTAAAAATAATATCGGCATTAAAATACAAAGCATAAATTTTATGTACCTGAAGTGAAATCGCAAATTTGCTCCTTTTCTGACAAAATTCCTTCTTTTCCGCTAATGAAAGTTGAAAAAAAAAGCACCGAAAGGCATATAACCGCAGGACCGTCGCGATTCTCTCCTCAACCGGGCCGTCCAGTCGAACTGACTGAAAACATGTGTTATTATAGTACAGGGTATTTGACACCACTGTTCTATTCCGAGGTGGCGGCAAGGATGACTTAGTTTGTTGCTGTCGCTGACAGCTGATGAGAGGGAAAATTGATGAACCATCCTAAAAATCAAGGCGAGACTTTTTGTGATAGGCGCCTAAAGGTTGAAAAGCACTTGGGGCTCGATTCTAATTGCCCTCATTTACAAACAGCCGGTAACGATACAAATAATCACCGAACAGCTCCCAAGCTCCTCCTCAGAGGGGGGCAAAGGCCCTGGAGAGAAACACGTGTTCAGCGGCTGATTTTAAGAAATGAGGTTGAGGCGAACTAAACAGCTATTTATTGTTGATGATTATCAGATTCCCAGAAAGTGACAATGAATGTCCGTTTGCCCTGCTGCTGGCGATTTGCGAGTAAAAGAGGAAGATGTGTCCTTTACAATCTGAGCAAAAATAACTTTCACCAGCAGAACTTACGTTCTTTCAAAAGAGATATACGACGAAATTCTAGCCGATGCATCCTGTTGCTACTCCCGAAGGTTCCCGTGTTCAAAATTGGTCTGGAAACGCGTAATTCGTTAAATAATGAGAATATTTTAGAAAAAAAAAAAATGTGTTTTTGATTAAATTATTTTATTGAAAAAAGTTTACTGATCCGTCGGGATCGGAAAGATTTTCGGCACTCAGTTTTCTGTCGGAAAATTCGATCATCGGATTTTCCCGACAAAGTTAGAAAATTTCCCCGATGGGAGGGCAAGACGTTTCCGACGGGGGGGGGGGCAATTGCCCCCCCTGCCCCATAGCTGGCGCCGCCACTGTATTTTACTACGCATCTCGGTTTGCAAATGCTGACCATGGACCGCATTTGTTTTGGACTTCAATTGCAAAACTTTTTCTGGTGATAGCCCTAAACCACCGTTCTGTTAGTATCAAAGGTAGTCTAAAAATGCCTTTTTTGCACTTCTATATTGAAAATTTACCAAATGGTGAGTCCCTCAAGCAATGGCGCTCCCACGGGGAGCTAATAAGGAGTTTAAGCCCCTCCCAGAAGTCTCAAGATGAACTCCCTTGATTGAATCAAACTCCTTGAAATGTGTTTTTTGGACTTGATTTTTGGAAATTTGCCAAGACATAGCCCCCAACCCCCTTTTCAATTTCACCAAAAACGACTGCAGTTTTTTCTTTAGGACTTCAAATTCGAAAACTTTCCTAAGGAAGGCCATTTAGCTCCTCCCAGGAAACAATCCTGGGTGCTCCACTGCTCCCTTGTATTCTTCCTTGTGCAGCATCGTATTGTCCACAAATCTAATGCGCATGTTTTGTGTGAATAGAGAGTACTAGGGAATATAAACACCCAAATACCCTTTTGGGTATACCCTGGTTATTTGCGCTTAAAAATAAACACCCGGATGTTTTACATCACTAATTGCTCCATTTCTATTTGTCTGACTTCAAGCGATACTTCAAAGAAGAAAAGCATAACATGCATCTTTTCTGAACTTAATTTTACTTGAAATATATTTCTACAATCTCAAACATAAAAGCACGATTGCAACCACTTCTTCTGAGCGTACTATTACCAGGGCGATCCCAAGGGGGGAGATAGGGGGCATTTTCCTTCTGATTCGGTGTACACCAGACGACACTGGCGCAGCACCCTCTTCAGCAGCTCCGGTGCGAATCTCTGAGCCGTCCTGTCCACGAGACTCTCCTTCTTCATGCAGCCGAATCCGCCGAACTCGCAGATTCGGTAATGGTGCAGGAGTGCCACTGTGTCTGCCACAGGAATGGCTCTGCTTCCTGAAAGAAAGATTGAGATTTACTGGAAGTTGCCTTTAGGGAAATGTGGGGCAAAGTGAAATAGTTAAGATGGCTGACCTGTTTCAAGATGAACAAATTGGAAATTTGAACTGAAAATCAGTGTACATAGAGAAGGGATAATGTATTTTGTGATACAACTATTGTTGAAATGTTATTTTTCATTTTTGGCTGTTATTTTGCACCTTCATAAAAAAGGTGGAAAATTTTCACCTCAAAAAAACCATGGGGCAAAGGGACAATTTTGTAATGAAACATTTTCTATTTGATGATATACAGTAGTTTTCATCAAATGAATGCATAAATAAACGAATAAATGAATTATTAATGAAAAAATAAACGAATAAATAAACAAATTAATAAATTAACCTCTTCCCGGCTTTTCCCAAGCTGGACTCGGGCAAGCGAAATGTTCCATTCTGGCTCATCCCGAGTGTAGCTCGGGCACTGTGAAAATTAACAACACTGCACAACCAGTCTTGCCCGAATTATTTCCCGTGTCCCTTTTATGGTTTCGGATGCTTTTTAACCGACTTCAACAAAGGAGGAGGTTATCAATTCAAAGCGTATGTTTTTTTTTTTGTTTGTTCGCACATAACTTATGATCTACTGAACCGATTTGGACGATTTTTTTTTTAAATCGATAGGAGATGGTGTAACTTAGGTACCATGTACTCATATGACGATATTTGTTTACTAGAAAAAAAGTTATTATGGAAAACAGTAAATTTCATGTCATTTCCCCATTAAATGATTAAATTTTCAATTCATTGTTGCAAAAATTTTTGCCTCGCAACAGCAATATTAATAGTAATCATGATGAAAAATTTGAACCAAGGCTTAACTAAATCTAACATGAAACTCATTAGCGGTAACGTACGTAGTATGTGTTAAAATCTTATGAACAACGAGAAACTAGAATTGCTATTTGAAATATAAATTAGTTGACAAACCGTTGTTTTTTAAATGGCTTTGATTAAGCGAGTATACAAATAAGTACCAGAGAATAACAAAGATTTTTTTTTTAGTGTCAATCGTTTATAATTTTAGACGCGTTGATAGTTTCTTCCTTTTTTTTTCAGTTTATTTTATGGAGCATTTACTAAGAAAATTAGGTGAAGTTCCGTAATGGAAACATTACCTTATTTCATAAGTACACTTACACTAAAAAGAATAAAATAAAATAATTTTGGAAAAAAATAGAACCGACTTCAGTTGGAAATTGCTCTAAAAAGTAAAAAATAATTTTTTTCTTTGAACACCATCGAAACTACTTTTAAACGTAAGTTTTGAAGTCGGCGCAAAAACGGTAGGTCAAATGATATTTAACCATATTTTGCCAACATTTTTCAGAGAAACCATTGAAAATTAAAAGCAGAATATTTGTACCAGTACACGAATGTGTGGTAATGAATGAAATGTATGCGAATGCTTTTAAAGAACTTGGATCCATTAAAATGTATATAGTTGAATTATAGTTGCGTATGATTCTATAGATTGTTTTTGCGCCTACTTCAAAACTTATGTTTAAAAGTAGTTTCGATGGTGTTCAAAGAAAAAAATTATTTTTTACTTTTTAGAGCAATTTCCAACTGAAGTCGGTTCTATTTTTTTCCAAAATTATTTTATATTTACTATTGTTGATACTAGATAACATAACTACACAGTGTTTTGAGCTGTAGATTTAAGATCAGAGTAGGCGCCAACTCCAAAGTATAATGATTATTTAAATAGATATTTTTACATTTATTTTTAGGAAATGTTGAATACGAATGAAGCTATTATGTTTAAAAAGATATGTATGTATGAAAATAAGCAGTAAAAAAAAAATGACATTTTTTGATCCGTAATCCCGAAATAAAATGAGCCTGGAAGAGGTTAATTAATAGATGAGAAAAAGAATGAGTGAATAAAATAGAGAATGAAGGACAAAATAAGTGAATGAATGAATAAATAAGTGAATTAATAAGTAATATAATGTGGGGGAACAAATTAAGAAATGAAGAAGTACGTATGTGGTTTAGGGAATTAATGTATAAGCAAACGAAACGAACTATTTCACTTTGCACCGTTTGCACTTGACCAATAACATTGAACATTTAAAAACATAAAATGCCTAATATAAACTAAATAAGGACTGCACTGGACATTAGTAGATCTCAATTCATAGTAAAAATGATAATTGCAAAAATTATATAATTTTATAATGACAAGAAATATTTTTGAAAAACCCCGGATATTGCAACAAAATTATCAAATTTTAAAAATTACTTGTGAAAAATTTTTCGTTGACCTTTGGAGCAATTAATTTTTTGAAAGGAATCTACTATATGTCTAGAAACTTAGAAGAACCCTTTGAAGCAGAAATGGGACACCGGTGTCCCAGAGAACGAAACACTGATTTCCCATGAATATTTTGCCTTTTACGAAGAAAGGAACATCGCTGTCCTATGCTGCATTACGTAACCAGAAAATTCTTAACATGCTAAGGATAATATTTCCCCCTTATTTTGATTTAAATTAGTACAAAATAATTGACAAAGTATGATGAAAACGTTGATAAAAATTCTGCGTTAAAGGGTTAAAATATTGCTAGATGGTGGCACTGCAAACTGAAAATATTTTACCATTTCATTTTGCCCAGATATTTCACTTTGCCCACTATTCCCCTACTACTACAATACTACGATAAGCAATAGTGTCATGTACGTTCATATTTAGCCTATCGAGCTATATGTTTTACAGAGTTTCAGACACGTTTTTTCATTACAGTCATATCCGTATTTTCCTGCGTATTATCCGCTGCTGCCTATAATCTGCAGGTCCTAAAATCGGACTAAAGAAAAAGAAAAATCTTCCTATAATCTGCGGATAATAAGCTAGCAAAAAACGAAGTTGAGATTTTAATTTGACTTACAATCTTCTCTACTAATAGTAAAGCTGAAGGTGGGTCTGTCTTTCTTTCCTTCTGTCTGTCTGTCTGTGACACGAGTAGCGCCAAAACCGTTCTATCGATTTTCTTAAAATTTGGCACAAAATTAGTTTGTAGCATGGGTGTTTGCGTCTCGAAGCGATTTTTCGAAAGTTTTATTTCGTTCTTTTTCTATTCTAATTCTTAGCTCATTTTTCATATGAATTCAAAGAAATATTTCATACACATTTTCAAATCTTATGTCATTCGAAAGCTTAAAATTTTCTGCTAAAAATGATATCAAGTAGAAGTTTCTACGAGCATTAGAAGAGCTGTAATAATTGTTTTTAGAATCCCGGAAATTCAAGGCTTACCCAGAGCAAAGCAAGCCAAACGATTCTAAAATGGTTAAGCTCGAGAATAAAATTTTTGTTTCCTTCTTTTTTCCTTAATAATTTTCAAAATGTATTTGTTTTTGTAGCAATCCAAACTCCTAGCCTTATTAAAATGAGTTTTTTAACTGTTGGAAAATAATCGTCTGTTTTTTTTTTTTTTCCCTCAGTTTTTAAGGAATTGAAACTCGGTAAATTATAAAAATATCGTATAAATTGCGATATTGCATAAATATTTATGTGTAATTTCGGAAAATGTATTATTTTGTTTTGGAAAATAGGAAAGAAAACTTTCTTCTTCTTTTAAACTTTGGTAATATTTCTGTTGGTTTCTGTGAGCAACAAAATTGTTCTTATTTTCTCCATACCAGATTTTTATATCATACTTTGAAGAAATTATAGTTGAATTATTACTAAAATAGAGTGTTTTTTCTGCTATATCAATTATTTTCCAAATGAACTTTTAATTTTATACCACGGGCAAAGCCGTGCGGGTACCGCTAGTAACAACTAAATTAATGCGAAGTAATAATTTTTAAGCTATAATCACAATAATTCTATTAGTCATTGAAATTTTGATTATAGTACGCTAATTAGTTATAGACAAATGAGTTAAATGAACTCATGAATGAAGACAGCGTGGCAAAAAACGTAGTGAAAGCGACTGCTTCGTTGTCAGTAATGTTGTTTATTTTACATAGCCGAAATCTGTAATGTTGTTTATTTTACATAGCCGAAATCTGTAATGTTGTTTATTTTACACAGCCGAAATCTGTAATGTCGTTTATTTTAGGTAACCTTTTTCGCGCAAAAAGGAGATTCAGCTTTAGGAAAATAAACAACATTACAGATTCAGAATATGCAAAATAAACAACATTACAGATAGCGAAACTCATTGATGAATCTTATGTGAATTGAGGTTCAATAGATCGCGTTGAGGGGGGGGGGACATAGATAACCCGCGGCAGCATATAATCCGCATCTATTAATTTTGCACTTTTTTAACGGATAATACGCAGGAAAATTAGATGCAAGTCAACCTCACAAAAACACATTTTTAATTTTCAAACTATTTTTCTATTATTTGTTCAACAAAAGCGGCAGTTCCGTGATTTCAAATTTTTCTAAGAGGTGGAGGTGGCAAAGCGTGCATACTCAATGCATATTGTTTGAAAAACTGCGCCTATACATGTATCAATATATACCTTGAATTCTTAAAGTGAGTTAGGGGGAAGGGGCACTATCCTCTCTTGACTCGCCTAAATTTAGGTCTGAACAAGCAAAGCTTTAAAAATGTTTTTACATATAGTATTTTTTACATTTACGTCTTTCTGTAGAAATCATGTTTATATTGCTTTTAAAAGTTTGAGGTTCTTTTTAACGATGATATTGTGTGTTCTACCAACGGCCACTCTAATTGAAAGCTCATCTACATATTAGCTTGAAAGTAGTTTAAGAAGGTTATAATATGCGTTCTAATTGCCTTAAGTTGATACGAGCATTCAGGTGAAGCAAATAAAAGCTTGTTAAAAAAAAGATTCTTAGTACAAGTAGAATAAAATAAATATACAAGTGAACTTACTTGTGTAGCTGTAGCTCCGAACTAAATTTAACGCCGTTCCGTATGAATTGTGTGAAGACAACTAAAACCACAGCTGTTCAGAAAAAAAGAAAAGAAAAAACTGCGTAACCCCCCCCCCACCCCCACCCCCCTTTGCGTGGTTGAAAGGGAAGAAGATGCGTTTCTGAAATTCTGGTAAACCTTTCGTCACTAAGGAGGTGCCAACAATTGTTTAATTTTAATAACTAGGAGGTGTGATTGCCCAATATTATACGTAATTTTTTTTATTTATTTGTTTTCGTACTTTTCTGTAAAAGCATTATTTGCCAAATCACGGTGTTGCGCCAAATGATGACGCTAAATATCAAAACACATTAAAGTAT
>JAXGGA010024839.1:0-11440 GCA_038373865.1 Uloborus plumipes | reverse complement strand
TTTTTAAAGATCAGAAAGAGACATCATTCAAAAGGACTTGAAAAAAATATTATTTGTGTAATATGAATTAGAACAAATATTTATTTTATACCAAATTCTGAATTCAAATGATTTGGATCTTATGCTAAACGAGAGATGGATCAAAACAAATGCCAATAAACTGAAAAATACTTCCGTAATTTTTGTTGCTAAAGTAAAACGTTGGCATTGATTACTTTTAATTAAAATTCATTATTTATATACTATTTTCGATTTTAAAGCTATTTATTTTCATCTGAAATGTATAAAGTAATATTATTACAGGTCCTAATTTTTAGGAGAATTTTTCCATATTTTCACGAATATTCTCTAAAAATAGTATAGAGAAGTTTTATCTCTATAAAGCAGTGACCATTTACTTTTAAAATAAGAAACATCTTTGCAATTGTATTTTAAAGATTATCCCCGAAGTTGCAAGTGTTTCCTTGCAAAAAAGAAATTTTTCTGGGCTGCGAAGAAAGTTCGAGAAAATTCAATCATTCGGACAAGTACTATTTCCTTCGGAACGGCCCTTTTAGTATTTTATTTTAAAAGAAACTTCAAATCTATCAACAAGTTTTCGAGAGTCATTACCCGACGGTAGTAAAGTTTTATTTCAAAGTTAGCAAAAAAAAAAAAAAAAAAAGATTCTGAAGATGTTTATGTCACTGTGGGGAAAGTTGTTAAAGTGTAATACGTTTTTAAGTACCTAGTTGTTCCTAATAAATTTCAAACTTTTATTGAATACAAATTATTTTACTGCACTGATATTATCATTTGATATCTTAAATCGATATATGCAAAACTTCATTGATAAACTCTAAACTAGTGAAGTATATTTTTTTTATTAGGTTATTCTAATTGAAGACTAAGGTTTTATTTTACTAGCCGTCTCTTATATGTTATTTATCTAGCCTGGTTTCTGTTATCAAGCGAGAACTTTGTTATTTCTTTATAAAATTCTATAATTATTTTCATTTTAAAGCTTTTAGTTCCGGCTATTGACAAAAAAATGAACCTACTGTTTAAAAGCCTTTTTTGTTCAAAAACACGAGATGCGGTGGCGAGGTTGGATACAGCGGTGCCCTAGAAACGCTAAATTCCTGGGTTAGATCATGCTTTGAGTTTTGTCCCTTTTGATTGACTTTCTTCTCGCCCGTTGATTTTGATCAAAATTTACACTAATATGTAATCTAAAAATTAAAATTTTTGTTTTATCATGGTACTTTAGCATGAATAATCTTCCTCTAAGGAGCTGTGTTGTTGTTGCTTCCCTTATAAATTCATAAAACTACGAAAATTAGGCATTATTTAATTTTCTTTTAAATCAGCGAGAGATAAAAATTCACTTTGGGCCTTTTTCTAAAAATCAGTTTAAAAAAAATATTTCTGCTTACAAGCGCGAATTTTTCGCGTGGGTCAGCTAGTTTGTTCTGTATTTTTTCACTTCATATTTTGAACCGAGGGTTATGTTCTTTACTGTCAAATACAAGCATTTGCAACTTTTGTGGAGCATTTTCCAAATTAGCTTCTCAGAAAAATAAAAACAAATATCTCTAAATTGCAAAGCTAAATTCATAACTAAATATAACATTGCAAAGTTAAAGAAAATCTTAACGCTAGAAGTACAAATTATTAAAAAAACACATGAAAAGTGTTCTCTTAAAATAGTTATCTGAAAAATAGTAGCAAAAATTGCAATGCTTCCTCTATTTTGGACTAAATAAAATGTCTAACAATATAGAAATTGATGTAGAAAAAAAACAGCACTAAAACTATTACTTTTAAATTTAAGAAATAGAATTACGATGACAGTTTTGAGTTTTCAAAGCTAATAACAAAATTGCAATACTCAATGCCGCTAAATGTCATATAAATTTAATATGCTTCAGAATTTCTTATCTTGTTTGAAACATGTTTATAGCTGTGTCTGTAAAAAATTTTAGGCGTTTTGTAATACAAATTAGATGTTTTATTACCGCTAAGGCTGCCTGTCTGAAATAATTAAATGATGTATTGCTTAAAATGAGTATTTTACTATACTTGTTACAAAGAAACTAGGAAATGTGAACATTTTAAACATTTCATGTCGCTTTACATTGGATATCTTTCTTATTGACTTCTTTTCCTTTATGTAATACAAAAGCAATAAAACGTCTATAAAAATTGTTTACATCGACCTACTTTAAAGTTTTAATAAAGTGAAGACACTTGTAGATCGATTTTATTATATTTTCCTGTGTTTTATAGGGCAACAAAATGAACGATAAAAAAGAATGGAAAGCGTAACTCGGATCGAGATTTTGTTCGCATTATATGAGATTTTTGTATCAGAGTTAATCCACAGGGAAATTAAAAGAAAGATTTTATAAACTTCCCAGCTTTTCCTCTCTTAGTGGTACTGAAACAGAATTTATTTCACCGAATTTCGATTTATTGGGCGTAGGTAAAATCCATCAAGGTTTAGATTTAAACTCTAAATGTATTGTGTTAAAATAAGTTTTAATTGCTTTAAAATATCAAACTTTGCTAACGAATACTAAGTTAATGATGCAATATGTATCTTAATTGGTGGGAAATGAAGTGAGAAATGAAGTTTTTTGTTTAAATCGCTATATAATTTGATGACAGTGTATTTTGAATGCGATAAAAAATTCAAAAACAGGTAACACAATAAAAATTACTTTCTAAAAAGGCTAGTATAAGTCGTAAGTTTTGAAATTAAGTACTTGCTTTATTATTTTGATAATACATTGTTAACGTTATTAGAAACTAGCATTTGAGGTACCGCAACTGTGGGCTTCTTTGGCCCTAGGATCTTCTTCGGTTTAAACTTTTCAAGAGATATAAAGCTCTCTGCTATTTTTTTTAAATTGAATTTGACAATACTGGGTATTAGAGGCTGTTCTCTAACGGATCTTGTTGAAGTTAATTTAAAAGCTATCTATCTGAATGTTTGGAGAGATCGTTGTATCTTTTAAGAAGTAAGGGCAAAAGAAGGACCCTAAGGCTAAAGCAGCTCGCGTTTACGGTTTACTCAATTATTTAATGCATCCTTAAACTTGCTTTCAGCCAGTTTTTCAATGTTACATCGGTAACAATATTTTATTTTGAATATTATGATAATAATTATAACTATGATGATAATTAATATAAAAGTCAAAATTAGTACTTTGTTGCAGTGATGTGGTCACTCGAATGTGGTCCCCAGCTTTACTCCACCATTTTTTAACCGCGCTACGAATTATCTCTAACTCAATAAGTAAAGATTCTCTAGTTTGACTATCCATTTTTAATAATGCCAGTTTACTTACCACGTGCAGACTCTGAACGGTACTGTGTGATGAGCGTGTCTTAACACCGGCCTTATGTTGGCTATCATCACAGGGTCGAATATTCAGCTTTACTCCACCATTTTTTGACCGCGCTACGAACTATCTCTAGCTCAATAAGCAAAGATTCTCTAATTTAGTTTGGCTATCCGTTTTTAATAAGGCCAGTTTACTTACCACGTGAAGACTCTCAACGGTATTGCGAGATGAGCGTGTCTTAACACCGACCTTATGTTGGCTATTATCCGCAATTTGTGCACACACACTTACGTTAACAGCACGGAAAATGCCACATATCGCTGTGCCGAATGAATAATGAAGCAAGTGCTAAAACTGAATTTTTTCAGTTGACCAAAAAAAAATTATTTTAAATACAAAGTGTGAAAATTAATTACATGATTGAGAATATACTGTCTAACATTTTTTCGCGAAACCTCCGTCGAATCTGCGCACGCGCCAAGTCTCTTCTGACTTTCTCGAAATAGAGGAGAAATGCAACGACGAAGTAGCAAGCGAACAAAAACTGAAGGCATCGGGCAGTGCGCATCCTGAACCTATTTCCCCTTTTTCAAATGAAAGCGTTCGTGGCTGCCAGGCGAAAAATACGCAAACATACAGTAAAAAAGCATGTGTATAGTGCATATTCCTTACTTTTAAACTAACAAGCTTGGAATTTACCATTATTTATTTTAAGTTTCCTTTTAACCCTTAGGCAAGTACGTTAATGTTTCTTCAGCACATGATCTAGTCGATATGCAATTATGTGGTTTTTCTAACGTATGGTCTATGGCTCTGTAATACCATTAAGTATTACAATTCTATTTCTCAAAAATTTAGATACATATTAAAAAATACTTTCCCAAAACAAATGAGGATATGGCCGTTGATCATTCCTAAACGACAAAAAGTCCTATGTGTAAGCTTTTTCTTTATTTTATCTTCCATTCCTACATCTGTTGCATTAGGTCAGGAGCTTGTCACAGTAGTAGATACATTGTTTGGTAAAAATAACTTTAACATTTTTTAGAATAACACTTTTGGGGTTTTCCAAACTGTTACATTACATGCTCTCCACCCCATTTTCAATATACATTAGCAAAGGTTATAACACTTTTTAAAGAAATACATAAAGCCTTATTCGTATTGCCGAAGATAGAAATCTTATTCAAATGTTATGGCCATAATATTAGCTACAAAAAAAGTCCACTTTATGTACGTGCAAAAAACTTATCTGTGACAAATTCGCTTTTGTATTACACAGAGATTTAAAAAAAAAAAAAACACTCAAACCTCCATCTTTTAAGCAATTAAGAACGAGGTATGCTAGTGCATTGAAACATGTATTGTCGTTTATTACAGTTTTTTTTTCCTAATAGTTTTCCTGCCAGATGTTGTCTCTCATCTTTGTTGTTTGATTTTAGTTTATGAACCCATTATATTTACAAAAGAAAAAAAAATAAATAAATGCAAAGATTTTAAAAAACTTAAATGAAAGTCTACATAGTTTTTGCATTTAGCAATAAAAGCAAGAAAATTGTTTAAAAAATATTGGTTTTATTGTTTTCACAAAATTAAACTATTTAAACAAGTATTTACTTCCACCTTAAAAAATGTATTCCTTTAAAAAAAAATCAGTTTAATTCTTTTTTTAAGATATGTAGAATCTTGCAGCAATATATTCCCCAAAACATGTACGTGTTTGCTATAATCTTAAAATGTGAAACATCTGGGAAAATTCAAACTATATGTTTCAAAAGCAACACAAAGCGAGTACATGTTTCATTTTCCTCCCGCACGTTCTGAACATATTTATCTTTTCTGTAAAGATTTTTGAAACATCCTAGCACTCAAAACCGTTTCGAAAAAAATACATATGAAATAGATACACATATCCAGTCACATAAAAATTCTGTAATAGCTTTTTCTTTTCGAGTCAGTGTGAACGAAAAAAATGGAACGAAATCTAAGTAGGTTTTTGAATATTTTTACATCACTGCAAAAGGATCTTTTCAAATGTTTCTACAAAATCTGTCCCCTAGAGGATGTGTAATTATAAAGATTTAATACATGCATTCATTATACATTTTTAAAGTTCTTCTCTTTGTTCTATTCAGCATGTAAGCGTATACCCAACATTTATTTCCAAATTTCACTTTTCATCTATTTTCCTCATGAATTTCTCTCGTATTTCACCCCCCCCACCTCGAACTATGCACCTTTTATTTATTACAATATTGAGTTCTGAAATTATTGCATTTTGAAATCCCCTCAAAATGCTTTTCTTTTGCAAACTTCATCTTTTTTTTTTAAACTACAAGATTGATTTGAAGTTTCTGTGATAAAATATTCGTAATTTCTTGAATTAGTGTATTATTGTCGTTTGAAAATTTTGAAATAAATTTTTTTCAGTTTGAATTCCTTCTTAGGTTCTTCAATAGTAATAAATATTAATGGAAAAATTCTGTTTTTTTTTCTATTTATATTAAAGGTAAATGCTTCAATCCATTTAAAGAAGAGGTAAAAATGATTCACACTTATAATAATAGCCATATCATTGCAGTCGGGGTTGAAACGAACTTCAAGGCACCTTTAAAATCGTCTTAACCGTAGTTCGTCTTATACGAATAATACAGTACAAACAATACGACGTGGGTCTATTATGTAATTCGTCTTAGCAGTAATTTATTTTGATCGTGCTCGAATTAACAGGGATTTTACAACGTAAGGGCATATGTGAGATATTTTGCCTATATATCTGTTCTTTATTACCAAAATTTTAAACTTATGTTTCTAATTCGTATCTAGTTAAATGTGAGGAATCATTCTGCATCAAAATATATAGGGTCCAATTAGATTTTTTTTTTTTGGTATTATAAAAAATACTCTTGCTGTTAAAACCGCGCGTTCACACCAGTAACTCGTAAATTAGTATATTTTTAAGAACAAAAAGCTTATGCCTATGCAAATGGGTTGAAAAAAGTATAAATGTATGCACACGTACAGTATCATTATGATGCTTTTTTTTGAGAGATGCATAAAAAATATCATAGCGTTATCTTCGTTCTTTGAAAGAAACAAAATGAATGTTTAACTATTAGTGATTGTATACTCCAAGACAATTTTTTTCCTCGGCTTAAATATTAAATCTATGCCAAAAAGAATCAACCTAATGCTTAGAAATTTTACGGGTAATGGCATATTTTTTTCAAATTCCGTAAATTCCAAAACTCACCCCAACGCAAAATAAAAATAAAGGATAACAAAATCTTTGATTAACTGCTTTTACGAACTTGCTTCATTTTGCATTCAGGTTACCTTAAACTCAATGGCAATTAATTTGAAAGATTTTTCTTTCAGAAAAAATTCATCTGCAAATTTATAGCATAAAAATTTATAGCCTTTAACTAAAAAAAGTACAGGGGAAACTGCATAAGTACTTGGCCATTGTTAAAATCTTCTGCTTCTCCAAATTTTATTACCGAATTCATTATGTTCACGATACTTTACCCTTGGGATATAAAGCTGACTTTTAAAAGATCTTTATAATTTTACATGTTTTAAACTTATTACTTTCGAAAAGAAAACAAAGTGCTACAGTGTTTTCTCGTATTATAAATCTGTACTCTTTCTGATTAACACAGTGCAAAAAATAAGTTGTTGTTTTTACAGTGTAATGCTGAAAGCAGAGGTTTCAGTTTAAACTGTAAAAGCGCAGTAATAAACTATAAAACTAGCTATTTTACAGTTTATTACTCTAAAACTATCAATTTATAGTTTTTTACAGTAAAATTAGCAATGTTACAGTTTATTACCACAAAATTAGCTGTATTATACTGTAAAAACAACAGTGTAACAGTAGCAGCAGAGGTTCAGTTTAAAACTGTAAAATGCTTAGTTATAAACTGTAAATTAGCAATTTTACAATTTACTGTAAACTAGCAATTTTACAGTTTACTACTATAAAATTAGTAGTTTTACACTTTATTACTGTAAAAGTAGCTGTATTATACTGTAAAAACAACATTCATTTTTTAGTGTACATGTAACGCAGATAATTATTTTTTCTTCGCCTATGTGCGTTTTTAACTGTTTGTACCTTTAAGCCAAAATTTATTCACAGACACGAGATTATTTTAGTCTAAGATCCCACCACAGTTTATCTACACTCATAGCGTACACTCATCACGTATATGTCAAATTAAAGCTGATTTTTTCTGAACGTGATGCACTATGTCCGCCTATGTAAAAGTGCCTGAAACTAGGGCTGCGACATCGATGTCGATGTTTTGGAAACACCGATGTTTTTGCTAAAACATCGATGTTTTTACCATCGATGTTTGAGGGTCGATGTTTGAGGGTCGATGTTTCCCCAACATCGATGTTTTGGTTTCGATGTTTTTTTCGATGTCGATGTTTTATAATCCAGCAAAAAAAGCTTGATAAAAATATACAATATGCAGACGTATTAAGAAGTTTTCATCCTTAATCAAAAGTTTGAGTATTAATATCATTTGAAAACATTTCTCTACGATTATTAAATCGATGTTTTGATCTCGATGTTTCAAAAACATTTCGAATTTGCTTTCTCCATTTTTTTAAATTTATTTATTTCATTATAATTTTTAATGCGAATGTTTTGTATTTCAGCAAAAAAAAAAAAAAAAAATCATCAAGATATGCGGCCAAAAGTTATATCGTTTATTAGCCGTTACACTATCAATCTCGTTAGAAGACGTTTTTGACTGTTACCATCGATGTTTTAAGGTCGATGTGTTTTAATGATCACTGTTTCGAAGTTCGATGTTTTTTTCTTTCAATGTCTGCTCGATGTTGTTTCGATGTCTTCAGCAAAAAGCAATAAAAATATGCAATAAAAAAATATTCATCTTTAACAGTTGCAATATCTATCGTATTGAATAGTTTTTTTTTTTTTTTTGAAATTACTACCGATGATTTACGGTCAACGATTTTTAAACATCGTTGTTTTTCTTTTGCTTTAGAATTTTTTTTTCGATAACGGTGTTCTACATTTTAACAAAAAAAGTTTCATAAAAATAGTCGATAAAGAAAAGTTATGCAGTTAATCAACAGTTGCAGTATCTATGTCACTAAAAAAAGTTTTCTATAATTGACATTGATATATACGGTTGATGTTTTTCAGGACACAAAAGATAAATCTAATTAAATGGTAAAAAGAGGCGCAATGTATTGGGGAGTTACTGTATTACTGTATATTTAAATGTGCAAGTAATTTTTATAAAAATAGATCGATGTTTTGAAACATCGATGTTTGAGAACATCGATGTTTTTTGGTCGATGTATCAATACCATCGATGTCTTAATTTCGAAACATCGATGTCTTGAAACATCGATGTTTTGCCTTCGATGTCGCACCCCTACCCGAAACCTATAGGCAGCCTGGCCTAAACAGGTCACATGAATGTAGTATTTCTACACTCATAGCGTATACTCATGACTCATATATCAAATTGAAGCTAATTTTTTTCTGAACGTGGTGCACTAAGGCTGCCTATGTAAAAGTGGCCGCAACCTCTAGGCAGCCTGGCCTGAAGTTTAGGGTCCAAAATTTCAAATGGTTATAAAAGACGGAAAAATTGGTCGATTCTTTTGCTTTTTTTTACTAAAATTATTTTTAATGTGAGTACTTTTTCGAAAGAAAATTGATGAACTGAAATTTCAAAAATTGCCGATAGGGGGCGCTTTAGACTTTGCAGCTAAAAACAACTACTTTTTACCGTTTTTTTTCGTATTTTTGTAATTGATTCGAAAAGTTCAAACTCTAACTTAAATTTTGAGCCCAAAATATCAACTAATTTCCAGTTTTTAGCAATATTCGGACCAAACGTCAAAAAATGTGTTTTTCTGCTTTTTAACTTGTTCTTTCATGTAAAAAAGATTATTAAAATCATCTGGCGATACTAATAATGTGAAAATAAAATTAAATGCACACTTTCTGAGTTGTAAAATACAAAATTTCTGGGTAAAAAAAATTTTGGAAAAAAAAAATTATTTTTTCTTTTTTTTAGTTACGAAAGGGTTCATCTGATTTTATTTTAACATTATCAGGCGATTTTAATAATTTTTTTACATGAAAGGACTAGTTGAAAAGCAGGAAAACACAGTTTTTGACGTTTGGTCCGAGCATTGCTAAAAACCGGAAATTAGTTGATATTTTGGGCTCAAATTTTAAGTTAGAGTTTTAACTCTTTGAATCAATTACGAAAATATGAAAACAAACGGTAAAAAATAGTCGTTTTAAGTTCCAAAGTCTAAAGCGCCCCCTATCGGCAATTTTTGAAATTTAAGTTCATCAATTTTTTTCGAAAAAGTACTCACACTAAGAATAATTTTAGTAAAAAAAGCAAAAGAATCGACCGATTTTTCCGTCTTTTATAACCATTTGAAATTTTGGACCCGAAACTTCAGGCCAGGCTGCCTAGAGGTTGCGGCCACTTTTACATAGGCAGCCTTAGTGCACCACGTTCAGAAAAAAATTAGCTTCAATTTGATATATGAGTCATGAGTGTACGCTATGAGTGTAGAAATACTACATTCATGTGACCTGTTTCGGCCAGGCTGCCTATAGGTTTCGGGCACTTTTGCATAGGCGGACATAGTGCATCACGTTCAGAAAGAAATCAGCTTTAATGTGAAATATACGTCATGAGTGTACGCTATGAGTGTAGATAAACTGCGGTGGGATCTTAGACTATTTGTGTATGTAAAAATAATTAACTACTTTGTACTAAGTACACGAGATAACAATAAACTTGCATGCAGCTATTCTTGAAGATCATATTCAGGCAATAAACTCTAGAAAACACTGATGAGACGAGGGCATTTTCTACGTATGTTTCCGTAAAGTATGCAGACGTATTTACTCAAGAAATATGAAATTTTCAACATGAACATAAAATATTCAGTATTATATTCAGTAATAAAAATTTCGATCAACTATTAACCACCAAATACGATTTTGAACTTACTACCGTGCTAAAAGCAAAAGTGGTATCTGCAGTCGAGCTGAAATTAAGATACAACTCTTTTAAGTTTTGTGCTACCGTGTATTTGATTGAGATGAAACTTTTTCAGAATTTTTTTAAAAATATTTCCCGTTCTCAAATGACCTTATAATTTTGTATTTATGTAAAATACGTCACAAAGAACCACCTGGTGGCAATAACTCAATTTGGTAAAATGTGCAGATACAACTTTTGTGCTTAGCACTGCTGCTTACTTCTTCTGAATTTTTATCCTAAAATTGGTTCCCATTAAATAAAACTCTATTGGATAAGACAGTAGGTGGGTGAGACAAATTCTACATAATTTTATCATTTTAGCCACGCATTAGAAAAATGAAGGGAAAGTGCTATTAATTTAATGAATGAAACACATTCGAGATGGATCCAGTACAATATAAAAATAGTTTTACTACATATTTAAATGGAACTACAAATTATGGATAAATGCTTGAGGCATTGAGGTTGAACATCGTTGAGTTGATGAACAAAAAAAAGGTATTTATTAGGTATAGAGGATTATTATTCAACATGTATTTATTTATTGACACATTTTCTTGGATTCTAATGTATTAATAACATCAAAATATCTAATATATTATTTATTCAGCTCTACTATTTTTTTCTGTCACTACGCGAGATCTTTCATATTCCTTTAACAAGTTTCCTGATTTACCTATTATTTTAAAGTTTATCGTGGCGTCTAATGATGGAAAATGGACTAATTAGAAAACAAAGACGCATTGACGCTGTTGGACAGAGCGTCATGCTTACATTGCAAAACATGAACTTGCTTTTACAGTATAATACTGGCAGCAGAGGTTCCAGTTGAAAACTGTAAAATGCACAGTACTAAGCTTTAAAATTAGTAATTTTAAAAATTATTACTGAAAAGCAGCAATTTTACAGTTACTAAACTTCCTTTCGAAGTATCTTGTCTTTTATAAACACAGAACTGCTCACCATCATTTAAAAATAACATTTAATTAAAACACCAACTTTATAAAACATACACAATCAAGCTAAAAAAATAACACGCAATTTCCAAAA
>JAXGGA010024838.1:0-11441 GCA_038373865.1 Uloborus plumipes | reverse complement strand
TTTTTCGATTCATATTTTTGCATTATATAGTTAGATATCCTATTTAAGTAGAAACTTTTCATAACCCTTATTTAGAGAAAATCATTAAATTGATAAACTTTTCGAAAGCAACGTGTTGTATGAATAAGTAAGATTTATACTGTAATAATATCTTTTAAAATGAACGGAAAAGTATAAAATATTTTCTCTAAGCTTCATGAATTTAAATTACTATTTTGATTCAGAATTGCTTACAAATTGCTTGGAAAATTTGTGATTGTGTTTTTAATAGCTATCAAAATTGTTTTAAGATTTAAAAGGTAAAATATATGGGCCCTCGCAACTGAAAGTTAATGCATTTAAAACACGATTATATAATTTGATGTTACAATTACATAATTTGATAGTTTTAAGTAACTACATTTTAATATATCATATCTAATAGTGATCATTAAATTAAACTTTTTAAAAGCAATATGTTGCGTGATTAAGTGAGATTTACTTAATTTTAGGTTACATCGAGTAAGGTCCCGACAATTCTGCATTTATAGACCCACAAATTTATAATTTGGTCCCTGCTCGTATCACATATTTGTCACTTTTAAATTCATATATATTTACAATATATATGAAATCAGAGTCGCATGTATATCAAGCAGAGTTTTCTTTGGGATTTTTTGCAAAACGCAAGATTGAGCACAAAAAATTCCCAAGATTATGTAAAAAAGAATTCTTATTCACTTTTCTGTAATTGCTACTATTGAAGTTAGTCAACTATTAATCTAAAATAATAACGTGTTAAATATGATAATAAATACTAAAATTATCTCTCAATAATTATGTCTCCGGAACAGTTTCTTTAAAAAAAGAAAAAAAAATCTTCTATTGCAAATATATATATATATATATATATATATATATATATATATATGTGTGTACTGCCTTGACTTGATTCAATTATACAAATGGTTCATTATGTGCAGAAAAGTTTTGCAACATAAAGGAAGAAATAACGTTCGACGCTTTTTTTTTTTAATCTGCACTACCTTTCTAAAAATTTAAAGCATAAGCATTCCAGATTTCTTCGTTAAAAAAAATACATTTTAGTGAAAATATTATGTTTTATCGGTAAAATATGATTATTTTTCATGAATAAATACAAAACCCAAGAATTTTGAACAAATCATAAGAACACAAGGTTTCTATTTAAAACCCAAGATCTTGAGGGAGGGGAGAGTCACTCTTGGCATCCCTAATTCCAAACAGAAAAGGTCAAACATCCAAACGCACTTCTAAAGAAGTTGAAGAAATTTTCAATGATTTCGCAGCCTTAAATGAGTTTAAGTCTATTTTTCGCTTTCAGAAATTACTTCAACTTTCATTGTAAGAATCTCTGCATTTTTCAGAGAATCATTCAGTCTTCTTTCAGAGAGCAATTACAGTGCTGTAAATACTTTCACTTCTCTTTTATTTTCAGTAAAACATTAAAGGATTGATTTTCTTTACATTTCGTTAACATATGAAGGGTCAGTGGAAAAAAAGATGAAAGTCACTTTTTCGTCAATTTTGAGATATTAGCGCTATTTGGGGGCTATGAACGAGTAATATCATCTGGTAGAACAACAAGGGGGAAAGAAGATGAGAGTCGACCTAAATGTGCATGAAAACTCTATTTACTACAAAAGGAGTTACGAGAAATGAAACTTTGTTCTTCGTTTTTCTCGAAATCGCTTTTTGGTCACTTTCATTTCTTTTCCCCCTGGCCTTTCAAATATAATTACATATTGTTGAGTTATGTTACTGTATTGTATATCATGTACATACAGACTGTATAACGACTTTACTTGATTAGACGGCACACTATTTTCCTCGGCGGTATTTTCTTGGTCATTGGTGAAAATCCGAACAGTTTGAAAATCTGAAATACCTATGATTCCAAGTAGTCCGGATTTTTGATGTTCTACTCTATGTCTATTTAAGATCTAACTACATCCACTTCACTAATGGACTTTCGCAAACGCAATGAATTATACATTCCAAGAGCATTTGACATCAACAACAACCATTTTGCTTTTGGACGACGTGGATACAATGTATTAGTCCTTTGTGGACGGGAATTGAATACTGCATACTTCCCCCACTCGTTGATTACCGTTGTCTTTTACATATTTATTTCTGTTTTCCAACCTAACAACAAGATTGCACCTAATCCACCCCCGTGTTTGAAAAGAATATCCCTCTTTTACATCATTCTCGCAAAAAATCGACCTGTTTCTTTATTTCTCTGGCTTCCGCCGGATTATCCGATGTTCTCATTGCTCATTTCTTTCAAGTAGGTATTCGGCACACCATGAATAAAATCACGTTGCCTACTCAGATCGCGATCACGTGGCCGTTTTTTGAACTTCACGGAACAGTGGGTCAGTTATTTAAGCGGGTTCGCCGCCACTTGTCGAACCAGTACAAACAGCACCGGCAAAACAACAAAGGGGACTGATTAGAAGAACCTTGCACCCGAAGAAACTTGGGATATTTCTCTCGCCTTTGCTGGGAGTAGTTTCGGTTTCGTTTTGTGAAAGTGGAGGAAACGCTTTCGCGGTAGTTTCGGGTTTTCTCTTGGAGTTCTTACTCAAAATCAAAATGGCTAAAAGGATACTCGTAAGTTTATTTTATTTCATTATTCATTTTATACAATGTATTTGAATGGTTTTTTTCTCTAAAAATTTATTTTAGAAAGTTTTACTATTTTTTAAAAGTAAACTATATGTAATTTAATTTTCTTTTGGTTATCATACAATAGAATGGATTTGAAGGAATTTTTTTAACAAAACATATTTCCTTTTGCCAAAACTATTTGTTTTGGCATTAGTAAAAAAAAAAAAAAAAACAGAAAAACGGTTCTTAAATTTCTCAGTTTGATTGCAAATTTTCTATAGATTCTGATCTTTCAACGTAATATTACGCAATGTATTTAAAAGAATAACTTTAGCCAAAATAAATCATTTTATCTTCATAAATATAACTAATTTTAGAAGAAGTAAAATCAAAAGTACTAGAGATTTAAAATTCTCTCAATGTAAGAAAATTTCGATTAAGCTACTTTTTTTTACAAAAATTTTACTACGCAATGTATTTAACAGAAAATTTTGCTGCAAAAACAACAATTATTTGAAGCAAAAGTTTAAGAGAAATAAAGAGCTTAAAACTCGCAGATTTATGGCAGACTTTCAGATTTCTTTTTTCCAATGATCATGTACAATGTATTTAAGTGAATTTTTGCACCAAAATAATTCCTTTTTACTGCAAAAAATATAGTAAATTTTAGAAAAAAATAAATAAATAAAAATAAATATAAAAGTAACTTTAAATTCTCGGTGCTTTTTTATCATTTCTTAAAGTTTCCATTTTCTTTCAGCTATTATGTCACACATAAATTTGAAGGAATTTTCAAACCGAAATTACCCCTTTTGCAAAAAATATACATAATCAAAGTTGGTAGAGGTAAAAATTAAAATAAAACTAGCTTAAAAATCTCTAATTTGTGACATATTTATTTAAAGCAATTTCGTTTTAGTTTTCGCAATGCATTTAAGTGAATTTTTTAAACCAAAATCTAGTTTTTACCTCAGAAAAAAAACTTACTATATTTTGGCAGAAATAAAAGAAAAATAAAAAGAGAATCATGGCAGACTTTCCTTATTTTATGAAATAAGCAAATAACTATCATAGCATACAATATATTGGAATGAATTTTAAAAACCGATTTTTTTAATTATAAATAATTTTTATCAGAAGTAAAAGCCCTCTTGTGGCTATTTTAATAATCAAGTGTCGCTTTCGTTACAAGCAGAAACAGCAGATCAGTTTTGTCTATCATACCCATATTTCGACCACTGTCTTTTTCAATACATTTTTTATGCACCAATATCATTTCCTTTAGATCTATTTTAGCGGATAAATTCTAGCGAAATTTAAGATTAGCTCTTGCGGTAACCACAAAGTTGTGCTCGATTTATTTCGTAAATTGAGCAATGATTTCATACACTTTGATAGAACTTTTACTGTGTTACACCTTGTTTTATTTTTTGGCTTATTATTTTACATTTTAGTAACTTAATTTTATTAATTTATTTTATTATTTAACAATTTAATGGTGCTTTTAATCATTAACCATTGTCTCCTCTCGCTCAAAGAGCATTCATTACACGTAACAAAATAATGTGCAATATCTCCAAATAAGTAGTTTCCTTCTAACATTGGCCAAACATGGCGGAAAATACCAGTTCTGTTTTACAGTTGCAAAACGTCACCAGCTAGGAATTAGATTCCACCATAGCAAGAACTTCATTATATCGCCAATGAATTCTCTACTCTGGCCAACAGATAGCACAGTAAAATAAATAAGTTATAATTATCCCTTTTTAATTTCTTACGTAGTGTTTTTTTACTGCTCATAAAATAAGAAAGAGCTATAAAATAAGTTCCATGTTTACTTTCAGCATCTGTCAAATGGTATTTTCTCTTATCTATACCGTAACTTCGTTGTTCACATAATTTTCTAGCATCCAAAAAATAATAATAAATCTGTAACATATGCATAAATATGTTTCAAAAAATCGAAAAAATTCTGAAATTCGGAGAGAAGTAAAAGTTTTTTGTCTTTATAAAGCTTTTTCATATCAAATGTCAAATGCAAATACATTTTTTCAAACTGAAAAACAATAAAAAACAAGTGTGACACTCAATAATGACTATAAAAGTTGGTCAAAATCCTTAACGCCAATACAAGTGTCAAGTGTGTCACTCAATAACATGCATCAAAATTAGTCAAAATATGAACCGCAATAAACACAAAAAGTTTGTAACTAAAAACAAGAATAAAAATTCATCAAAAATACTAAAACCAATGCAAATAAAAGAAAAATTAATTAAATTTAAAGAAAAGCAAGTAATTTGATTGCACGCTAAATATTGTATCGGAAATATCTATGAAAGCTTAGTATAATGTGAGCTTAGCTATAAATACACAAAGTTTCTCCAAAAATACACATAATTCAGTGCTTGCCAGTATTTTTTCCCTGAAAATAAAAAAAAAATGCTTTCCATCAAGGAACAGTCGAGCTATACGAAACAATATTTATCAAAGGTAAAAAAAAAAAAAAAAAAAAACTCGTTCGGCCATACTGGCTCTCATAACCTAAGAATATTTAGATTAAGGATCAGTTGTAACACCCAAGATTCACCGGACACTGTACTCTTAATAGACACCTAAACCTGTTGGGTATCACTGATGACCCAGCTTGTAGAGGCTGCCTTGAGGCAGATGAAAGTTCCGGTCATGTTCTGTGTGAATGTGATTTTTATTCTGCCTACAGGTTTGAACATTTGGGGTACCATTGTTTAGATCCCTATGAACTGTCTAGCATTCCTGTTAGACATCTGCTTAAGTTCATTTCAGCTATTGGGCTCTTGTAGGGTTCTAATGGGGATAGTACAATAGACCTATGGTCGCAGTGCTTGCGCTGCCTTGGGAGCGCCCCCTTTTCACTTCATTCATTCATTCAACACCCAAGATTATCAATTTAAATCTAAAGTAACTAATAAGAGTAAAGCTAAATCACCAAATTGATTATACTTCTTTTAACGAACATCATGTATCTCATTCTATAATTCATTAAAAACTGTCATATTCGATCAATTACATTAAATATTTTAGATTATGATTTGGATCTAATTATTAGCTCATCAATTATTAATTTTCTCAAAAAGACCGCAGGGTGCTGTGTTTTCCACTATTGTTCTCTTAAATGTCAAATAATGTTAAAATTTACAACTATCATAGACAAAATTGCTCGCTAAACGTTTCCTCTGCGGTAATTCATTGGGAAAAATTCTCGCTACTCGCAGCATTCGTAGTTTCAAGTAAATATGAAACATACAGTCATTCTGGTGAAAATTTGATTCACATTTTTTATTTTTAACCACCAGAGCTCATCTTTTACTGGTCTTATATGGTATCAATTGGCAAAATATTGATGACTAACTCCTAAAGAAATGTATAATTGCAAAAGAATTTAAAATATTAATCATAAAATTGTTAAAATTGAATTATTTTATCTAGTTCCATGTTATCACACCAATAAGGGCTACTTTTCACCATGTTAGGAATGTGGCAGAAAATAAATTTTAAACAGAAGTAGTGCCACTTTCAGGAAAATAAAATTTCTAATCGCCCAAAGAAAAACACCTCATTTTAATTTCATAGCATGAACAAATTTTCAAAAGTTGTTACATTAGAACATTACAATGTAAGTCAAGATTTCAACAACTTCGAATTCAGTAGTAGCTGCCGAACAGTTCCTCCAGAATGACATGTTTATACGATGAGCCATGTATTAAATAATGTTGCCATCTAATTATTTCGTCAAATAAATAATTGAAAACGGATATTAGTACAGCCTTGCCAGCAGAGGAAAGTACCATTTCTTTAGAAGTCAAGTAGATAATATGAAACATTAAGTGGTGTAAAGTGCCACTGGGCTCAAATTTATCAACTAAATGACTCTACACAAATGCCCCAGATCATTTTCTCTGCCAAGTGATGAAGCGCCTTGCCTGAAACATAAAATCCCAATGCATAGAATCATTCGTCACCTCGCCTTGCCCTGGAAGGCATCCGAAAATGAAAGTGTCACAAAAAGTGTTCTCACGCATCACAAGCGATATTATCTGGGGTGGCACCTAATCAGCGATGCACAACCACAATAGCGAGGGAGGAATGAATTTTTTGCACTTCCTTGTCACATCATGAAAAGGGAAGTAAGCTTTGGAAAATTCTAGAAGCACGCAAGTCCCAAATGTCAACGTTCCCTATCCAGTCCCAAGGTTCGCCTCGTAAATTTATTTTGCCCTCGAAGTCAAGCGGATCTGCGCATTTCAGACATAATCAAATTTTCACACGTCATTGCACCTTTGAGACGATGAGGTGTTATTACCTTAAACACCGGAGAGTTTTAAACCTTTATATTAACCATCTGTATAAAATAATAGTTCATATCCAATTCAAATGGTTTAAAGAGGAATTGAAATTTTCATCTTTCTAGACTAGTAGCAAAAATTTCGAGAGAATGTGATAGTTATACTCAGAGGCATCGGAACTTACTTAGTCTTGGCATGGCAAGATATTATAGTAATAATTATGACAAATTGTTGAAAGTTATAGACAGAAAAAATATAAATGATCTCGATGTGGCAATTGCCACACCTGCTACGCCGATTCTTGTGTACTATGTGCACTGGAAATTGTACTTCATTGCAGTGATGTAACTGGCTAAACTAAAGAATTTGGAACTGAACTTTTATTGCTCTAAATCATTTATGTTAAGAATGATTACTTATAGAAATTGAAAAATATAGCAAATATATTCATCTGTGTTCACATCTTTTATTAACTTAAATCTGTTACTCTTTTTTTTAAGAGTGAAGTTTCATTAAACACCGTTTTTAATAAACTTTGTCGCAAATATTTTATTGTAAGAACTTTGTGATAACTTTTTCTTAGATACCTCAGAAATGAATTCATCAAAAACACAAGAGCTTTATTTTTTGAAAACTATATTTTATCGTGAAATTTCAATGCACTATTGTCCTATAAATTTGAACAATGCACGAATTACTTATAAGTAATAGAAATGTTAATATGCTATTAATGAATGAAGCTGAAGAATTAGCGAATCATGAAATAATCTAAGAGAAATATTAAATTTATCACTATAATCTTTTTTGTATGGCTTATTTTGAAATTATTTTTTCATGCGTCATTTCAATTTCTTATTGTAGCTTCTCTTTTAATTTCTATTTCTCACTACGAAATCTTGAATTGACCATCAATGATGGTAGGGATCTTCACTTCAATGCGGAGATTGGGTATAGGGTATGAAAGTTTAATGCAGGAAGGCTGTTAATATTTCAATCTCGAATAGACTGGATTTTTAAAATATTAAACACGCTTACGAATTTAACATCTCTTATGTTTTCCCTTTCTATTGAATAACTTCTTTTATTATTATTATTATTTATTTATTTATTTATTTGACAATTCCGCATACATAAATCTGAAATCATTTCTCAAAACTTCATTTAAACTATTCTATATATCAAGGTAAATCAAAAAATAAACTCATCCTTACCTTAAAATGACTAATGTTTTATCTTATTACCCGACTACGGCAAAGCCTAAAGGAAGGGTTATGTTTTTATCAGTCTGGCTATGTTTGTGGTTAAGGATGTTCCACCATAGCTCCTAAACTATTTCTTCGATTTTGATGAATGAGGTGCCAATCGATTCGTTTTCGAGTCTCGAGTGTCATAGGCTACTTTTTATTAGAATTTAACAAGAGGAAAAATCGATTATTCCTAGACAAGCACCGATTTTTACCGATATTTTCTAAGTGTGTTTCAGTTCAAACAAAAGTCGCAATCAACAATGAATTTCCAGGCTGACCTAGATTTTAGCATGAAATTAGTTAAAAGCATTTGAATGAAGCAGTAATTGACGTCGGAACAGAACATATCCGCCGCAAATTTTATCCCCCTCTTTCCCGCATGGGACATTTCCGCCTCGACTCCTATTCCCCCCCCCCCCCCTGACTGGCACAGGACAAATCCGCCGCGCCATTTCCAAGGGTGAGAAAGGGGTTACTGGTTTAAAATTTTCATTCTTGGCGACACATCTTCATTTGGCGACAAAGACCAAATCAAAAAAGCGGAATTTATTCCCGGACTACTTATATTAGGGCGGAAATCGCAAAGAAGTCAGAAAAAAAAAAAAAAAACACAATGCAGTGTAAATCAATTTAAACTTCGCCAATTTTAGTTCGCCAAATATTACACTCTACCAGCTCAATCGGCAGATTTGTCCTGTCGTACAGAAACGGCGGGGAGAGACGCGGCGGGAATGTCTCACGAGGTGGATGATAGAGATAAATTTTGCGGCGGAAATGTCCTACGTTGCGGCGGAAATGTCCTGTGCCCATTGACGTTCGAAGACGAATTTTCGCAAAGGGCCAAGTTTACGTCGCATTTTGTTCGGTAAGGACATTGGAGGGTTTATTTATAAGCGATCTGGACCCACGGAAACTTTTAAGCAACCCTCATGATTCAGCGTCTTTGATGGAATTGGAAAGGCTGAGAAGTTTTGACACTGCTCAATAAAAATTACCCAAATAACTTTTCATACTTTTTGTTATGTGCATTTAATTTTGTAATGTATATTCATTTGCTAGTGGAGTAAAATAAAAAAGTTTTAAAACCCTGTAACCAGACTACAAAAAAGCTCTAAAAAGTCAGAAATAATAACAAGTTTAAAAAACTATAACCCGACTATAAAAAAAAAGCACTGAAAGGTAAGAAACAAGGTAGGTGCTATTTAATATCATCGTCTTATTAAATAAAACAAGACGTTTGATATCTTAGCTGTACCTGTTTATTTAGTTCTACGACTTGAATCGTCTGCAAGTTCCACATTAACAACATAATTCAATTCAAATGCTGTAGTCGTGCGTTGTCAACTACAGAAAAACAATTTGATAGAATAACATTATAACCTAATTTACCATTCGTGTATATATATAGATCAAACTAATATGTTTGCTTGTGAATCAAGTTTAAATGCTTGCTTTCTGTAGTTGACAACGCACGACTACAGCATTTGAATTGAATTATGTTGTTAATGTGGAACTTGCAGACGATTCAAGTCGTAGAACTAAATAAACAGGTATAGCTAAGATATCAAACGTCTTGTTTTATTTAATAAGCCGATGATATTAAATAGCACCTACCTTGTTTCTTACCTTTCAGTGCTTTTTTTTTATAGTCGGGTTATAGTTTTTTAAACTTGTTATTATTAAAGTATGCTTTATCGCACTTTCCTTTCTTCTTTCCTTCGATTCTTAGGAAAATCTTTGATACACATTAGAAGATAAAAGTTTCACTTTTGAGATTCATATTTGAAAGCCAACTCTGAAGATTTTAATTCTTTTCCGCCAAACTGTTCCTTTTACAGAATTGGGGTACTAAAAAATCATAATTCATGAGAGACCACAAAATTAATGCAAGAACTAACTCTATTTGTCCGAGACGGTCATTTATATAGACTGACAATAAACTATACAGAATTACTTTTAGGTTTTAAGACAATACTAGTTTTTAAAAAAAGAGCGCTACTAGTTTCACAAAGCTTTAACTTGCTTCTTAAACTTTGATTAGGAAAAATATACTATTTTTGGTATTGAGTAAATTAATTTCTTCAGTCTTTGAAGAAAAAATCAAAGAAAATTCACTTGTTTGACAGACGATAATATTAATGGTATTAACAAAATAAAATTGGATTATTGGTTCCGCCATTGAAATTTCTAAGTATTTTTTCTTAATTACTTCCTCTACTAGAGTTAAAATTTACCATTCTGATAATGTACGTTATGAAAATACCTGCGAATATTTAGTACAACTAAATAAATGCTTCCTTGTATTTGTGTTTTTTGAAGAGAAAGAAATAATAAATTATTCTTCAGTTTTATAATTAAAACTTTTATTTAACTCTTTAGCTGCCACATCACTTGTACTCGAGAAATGCTTATTTGAGTACATGAAATAGCTCCTATCTTGTAAATTTTGATGAATAGTACCTGCACTAAATTTACTATAACTATCACTGCATTTTTTAGTATCTGGATCAGAATTTGATAATTTTCCATTGCATCAAATTTCATTCTTGGTCTGTGGAACTCCCTAGAAAATTTGCATCCAGTTAAGGGACGAAAGATTTATATTAAAAGACGCTAAATGGAAAATAGGAAAGGATAAAGGAATATACGCCTAAGATTTCAAGTAAAAGATATGTTTCGGCAAAATGCTTCAACATACACACCACACAAAACAAAACAAAGAAATTAAAAAAAAATATCAGATCATAATCTTAGAATATTTTTTTTTTTAATTATTTTTAGGTAATCCTTGGATGCCTAGCCTTGGTCTCTTACGCCCTCGCAATGCCAGCGAAGGCAAAAGAGGAAGTAGAAGAGAAATATGATGACGAGGAGGAAGAGCTCGAAGCAGAAGAAGATTCGGATTTAGTTCCAGAAGGAGGTGCCCACCTCGGGAGATACATTGGGAGCAGGGACAAAGACTACGCAGAATACCACGGTGAAGATGAGGCATACGAAAAAGGAGAAAAACATGCCAAAGCGCACAAGGCCGGAGGTGTCCACAGTCATTACGAGGATCAAGAACAAGGTAAAGTGTGCACCAAGAAGTGCTATAAATGAAATTTATTTACTTGACGTTGCTGTAGGTATTTGAACCTGTAAACACAGACTTAGCAGACAGAGTTAGATTGACACTGGTAAACTTGCAGAGCATAATATCTTCTTTTTATTTGCATTTGCATAAGACGTGTTTTTTTT
>JAXGGA010024837.1:0-11441 GCA_038373865.1 Uloborus plumipes | reverse complement strand
AGTCAAAACATAAGACAATACAAGCAATTTACCAAAAAAAAGAGGTATTATTGTAATATTTGGTGGTAAGTCAAAATGTTTTGCTATTATATAAAGTTAATTATATTACTATTTTAAATATTAATTATGGTTTATTAACCCATTTATGCCCAGTAGCCTAAAAACGGGACGCTTGATAGTTACTGCACACAAAAACCTGTAATGGGTATATATCATTTAACTAAAGCTGCTTTTCACAAGTTAAATAGTCCTTCTTCTTGAAAAAACCAGTTAGAGCCACTATTTGGACATCAGAGTTAATTTATTGACTGCAATTTTCAGAAAAATCAGTCAAGCAACGATCCAGCATGGGTAGCCACAGAAAGTAAGTGTTTTTTGCGAGCTTTTTTTTCATAAAATGAAACTATTTTAAAATGAGTTGCTTAAAATTGACCACAGATGCCTTCTGTAAGGTTACTTTGCAAAAGTAAAGTCAAGTAAGGTCGTATTTTGCTCACATATTTGGAAAATATCCCATAAACGGGACATTAAATAACTTAATAAATATGGCAATGGCGATCTATTTTACGCCTAAAATGTATTTAAAACATTCCAAGTAAGAGTTTGAAGCAGAAAAAAAAATTTTTTTTTTTAAATGTTAAAGAAAACTTGGGCATAAATGGGTTAATATTCGGTACAGTATTTATTTTTAATATTGCGCTTATTTTTATTCTGAATGTTTTGTCAATTAGTCAAGTACATGCTGGGCAAAGTGGAGAGGACAAAGTGAAATACTTATTCAATAATTTATTATATAACACATATTCATTTATTAATTAACTTATTTACATTTTTTCATTCAATAAGTAACTAATTTATTCATTCATTCAATTAATTGTTTCATTTGTTATTTTGTTATCCCCTGTAGTGGATATGCCCAGTGTCACGCGGGTTAAAATGCAACATCCAAAATCCAAGAAGGTATTTTTTTGTAACAACAATGAAATAGGTGAGTCTTAAATTGATAATTCATCGTTAATCGTAATCTTTGTTGGAAAATACTCATATTTAAATCTGTTAAATTTTATCAATTTGTATGCTTGAAGGCTTATCTCTGTTACTCTATCTATTCAAAATTGAAATAAAATAGCCATTTTGAGACAAATATTTGAATTTTGAGCTTTTTGGATTTTTAAAAATTTCAAAACCCCGCCTACGTGAATTCTAGTGTATCAAGTAACCTCGGTGCCAAGTTTGATGAAAATCCAACGAAAACTGGATTTTTATAAGGAACAAACATGCAAAATAAACAAACATACATCCATTTTTATATAAGATTAATTTTTCTCATATATTGATAAATTAATTTATTCATTTCTTCATTTAGTGCTTAGTTATAAATTATTTCTTCATTCATTCGCTTATTTACTAATTCATTTAGTAAGAAGTTTTTGAAATTATCAACTAAAAACTATTTTTTGAAAAGCGATTATTTTTCACTTTTCCCCATGGAAAAAAGAAAAAAAAATTCACCTTTTTTTTGAAGATAGAAATTAACTGTCAAAAATTTGAACTTTTATTTCAATGTAAGTTTACTATAAAATACATTGCTTTTTCTTTGTGCAACTGTAATTTTCCAAACAGACTTTCAATCTCTTTATTTTGGAAAAAGTTAGTTTGAACTATTTCACTTCGGGTCACATTCGCCTACAAAAACAACTAAATGGTTCAAAATCTACAAAATCGTGATTCAATGCTAGAATGGAGATTAGCCGTGTATACTTTAAGATGTTTTTCTTTCTTTTAACTCATTAATGCCTAGCGTCCCTTTTTAGGGACGGTCCAAAAAAGGGTCTGAATTTCCCCAAAATTTACATTTCAACCAAATAATAGTGTTCAATTAGTACCTTGGTATTGTTTCAATTCGTTATGAACAGATTGCAGCACATAGCCATTGTAAAGTGTGTTCTGTAGCAGTTTTAATATGATCTTTATCAAAAATTACACCGTTCACAATCTCAAGAAAAAAGCTAAGTTTTCAAAGTTATTTCCAGCTTCGCAGTTCGTGTTAATTGCTTAATTTATTTCTTCTTATAAAATGTCTTTTTAAATATTATATCGTAGGCAGAAAATTGTTTTAGTAAAATAAGTATATACCCTCTGGGGTCTATCGTAACTTTTAAAGACGATTTTTCTTTCTTTAATAAAAAAAATAATTTTTTACCTAATATTTTTTTTATTATTTTTCCTGTCCATTAAACACTGTTTGTAACCAGTATACAAAATAGCTTTGAAAAAAAAATCAGGCATTAATGGGTTAAGAAATCATATTGATGTTTTTAAAGTAGTTCAAAAGTTTAAAAGTACCGTAAATCAGGGTTACTTGGACCCACAAGAGGGCTACTTGAGCCCACAGTAAAATGATAAAATCTGGGTTTGGTACTAGCGTTAGAGACTGCAGAGGGCTTCTACCTAGTGGAGAAACGAGGAACTACGTGCAAGTCTTCAACTAGTAGGTACCAAACCTAGATTTTATCATTTTATTGTAGTGGGCTCAAGTAACCCCCTAGGGTCCAAGTAACCTTGATTTACGGTAGTATAGTTCTTTCCCCTTTTACGGCATTTTTTTTCAGAGCAAGAAAACTGTATTATGGTCAAAAAATTAATTTTTTTCAGATTCTAATTTTATCCCATTAAAAAAAGTGGTTAGTGGAACAAAAAATGTTCTATTTAGTGCCAGTCATGGCCAGGGGCGCCCCGAACTAAAATTTTTGGGAGGGGAGAAAATTATCAATTTGCCGAATGAAGTTCCAATTTTACCGAATGATAAAATACACATTGCAATGCACACGCGTCGTACATGCATAACATTTAATGAGAAAAAACATTAGGCATCTTTTAAAAAACATTTCTATAAACTGAAAAGAACAAATAATGAGTCAATATTTAGAAAAGTGCCAATTTGACGTTGGAGTTTTCCGATAAAAATATTTTTTTGCAGAAAAAAATTAATATTGGATTCTAAGTCTAAATTGGGTCTAAATGCAAGAAAATAAAAGGGGGGAGGTCAAGGAAGTTATTTACCCCCCCCCCTTAGATTACTCACTTTTAAGCCGTTACAGATCTGATGAGTGTTACAGATCTGATGTTAATATGAGCTACATATTTGAGTTTATGCTTTCAGTCTTCGTTAACATTTCTAAAAATGATATCATTTCCTTGCATTTTTAACATAGAATTAAGATAATTATATTAAAATATATATATTAGCTAAAAAATCAAATTTCATTATAAAAAAGCATTTCTTGGAAATAAAAATGAGTGATAAGGTTTTTAGACAACATAAATTATAAGATTAGGAAATCCAAGCTCATAAAACATTTGTTTTGTTTTGAAACAACACAGAACTTCAACTTTTTCAATACACAACTCTGCTGCTTGCTTTTCTTTAATTAGTTGCAGGAAATTTAATTTCTTGATCAGAAATTCAAATTTAGCATGCTAGTTATTATCTAGTTATTTAGCGAAGTTGTGAAAAATTGAAGCACCAAAATAAATAAATAAATAAATAAAATAATAATAATTGATTAACTTTATTTCTGCAGTGTCAATTTTTCTTATTTTACTAACTTCTATTGTTAGGTTTAATTTACTACGTCTATTGTTATTCCACAAATGAAGCAATTGTACTAAAACTAATTGCTTTTCCTTTTTTAACAACAAAAACATTCAATATATATGTCTAAAACCTACGATTTTTGCTTTTTAATAATTCTGAAACGTGTGAGTTAGTTCGGTAACATATTCGCTGTTTTTCAATGTTACCGCTCTGACTGTTACCGATCTGATAAATTGACAAAGTTTTTTTTTTTATTTCCGAGTCGATCACGCTAAACAAAATCAAACACGTAGTTTTTTCACTTGTAATAAAGGACTATACTTATATATAAAAAATAATTTTTAAAATAATAAAAACTGCTCATTTTAGCGCGTGTTACCGATCTGATGACTTAAATGACACACATTTTATAAAATCACTTAAAAAAATCTTACCTACAATTTTAGATGCAGAAATGCAAATTTTTAATTACGATGCGATAAAACATCCCACCAGGTACTCAGTATCACGTGGTATAGGTGCAGGAAAGGATTTTGGGAGCCTAAACATAGATCGGAAGTTATTGTTACCGCTCTGACGGCGGAACTAGGGACACGCTTATTTCGCATCGGCTAGAAAATCAGGAATCGATTAGAACAAAAATGAAGTAAAATATTAACAAAGGGGTAAAAATAGAATCGTTTTTTGTGCAAGTGCGTTTTTTTTGGGAAGTTAGAAAGTGCGCATGACCTGTTTGCGTGCTAAGCTTTGCTACTTGGGACACGTTACAGATCTGATTTTTAATGTATAAAAACAATATTTTCTGAAGAAAAAAAATTCTTTTTCTGATGTTATTAGATGAAATGAAAGCAAAACTTATCTTCTTTCTGGGGAAAATTATTTTTTTAACTAGTTATTGAAATACTAGTAAAAATTCACTTGGGACTCAAACTGGCACTTTTCTAAATATTAGCTCTAATCTCAATGTCGCAACATTTTCTTCAAATTGCCGAATCGTCAGCAATATGTGCCGAATACGGAATTTATTTGGAGGTTACAGTGACCTCCCGTGACCTCCCATCGGGGCACTCCTAGTCATGGCATCCCTCGGTAATCGACTGTTCCCATTCTAATTTAATGTACTTCAGCATTTTTTCCCTTTACAACAACGGCAATAAAAGAAATGGCCAGCGCGTTCCTGCATAGATAGTAGGACTCGCTGTCCAATTTGGAATACCTGCATGAAAATGAAATGCGACATTAGACCTTGCCATAAATAAAGGCATGGCGCGGGGAGGGCGGAGGTGGGAGAAGAATGGTTATAGAGTCTAAATAAAAATAAAAAAAATATCACAAACCTGTCCTTGAGTCTGTCTGTCCACGCACTCCATTACTTTTAATTTGTCTTCGAGCTCTGAAAGAGGAAATGGTATGCACATTACATCGTCTGCAAGCAATAATTCTTGTAAATAAAAATGTGCTATTTGTTTGTTTGCTTGTTTCTTTTTTCCCCCCATTGGATACGGCAGTCAACGATTTATAGAACGATTTCCCTTATAACGGAAAGGTACTGCGGACTCTTCCGTTATAGCGACTAATACATGAAGTTCTCGTTTGCTGTTCTATATACGATAATTTTAATATCCGTTCGTTAGAACATTCAAACTGAATCACCCACTCCAATATATCGTCCAAAATTAATTTTCAACCTTTTTGCAATTATCAAGACCCCGAGAGCAGAATTTTTTTCGGGGGTGTGCTACCCAGTTTAGAAAGTAAAAAATAATTTGTGGGATAATTTCACAGATAAATCGTAAAATCTAAATAGGCTCCGAGAAATATTTAAAAATATTTTAAAATGCTGAACTTAAAAATTACAAGTACAATGTACATATTACCTTTAGATTGTGTTTGGGGAAAATATAGTACAACGCTTGGTTTGCTGAAATTCAAGATTATTTTCAATAAAAATTGCATAAAGTTTTTTCCTTCAAAAGAAATAGTATGCAGACTTTCTCAAGACTCTGCGACGCATGTCACAGTGTCGCGCTGCTTCTGCTACATGGACATGGGCGGATTTACAGGGTGCCAAGGGATGCACCACACACCCTACATTTTTTAATGTGTTTTTAAAAATGTTAAAACTAAATATAGTTCATCAAAAAGCATAGATTGGAAAATAGTATATTTTTTTTCATTGCTACAATGCGTTAATTTACTTGAAATCAAGCTAAAAAATACAAAAATATCCAGTTTATTGTATGCCCCGTGCATATCAAAACACCTCGCCAGTACGAGAGAAATATGACTGTACAGCGAATTAAGAATGCGAGTACATTTATCCATTTGAAGAAAAAAATAGTAATTAACGCAAGGAAACACAATTATAAAATTATTTATCATTCAGTGATGCATTATAAAATAATTATATACTCTGTATCTTTTTCTTTGAAGCAACCATGGCTAACAGAGTAAAAAAAAAAGATCACGCTATTCTAATATACTTTGCAACTGTACAAGAAAACCTGCTCTAAAATTAAAAAAATATAAATAAACAAACAAACAGCATTTTTCAGGTAAACTTTCGAATTTTTCCGAAAGAGCCCAGCTAAAAATAATCTGTAGAAAATGTGCCTTTTTTTTGGGGGGGGGAGGGGTAAAAATTTATGCAGAATTAAAAGACAAAAAATTTCTGCGTTTTGTCTTCAAGAAAATCTACAAAAAGCCAAACTAAAATTTCTTTTAGTTTCCTCTAATATTCTGCTGGTTTTTCGAAACATATTACAAATATGATTAAATTTTTTGAAGATTATTGAAAGCTTTTCTACGCTTTCTTTTTTATCTGGGAGAGCCCCGAAACCTCTGTTTGACCCGAGAATACCTCCCTTTTCCCATATCCTTGGTTTTGTTGTGCCCCCAGAAATCAGAGCCTGAATTAGCCTATGTACCGGGATCAAGATTATCTATTCAAAATCCAATATTATGAAATGGCTAAAATAGCAGAGCATAATTTTCAAGAAAGCGTCCCAAATGGATTTCATGTCATTGTTAAAATATTTGTTGGATGATTATAAGGAGGGTGGTAAAAAAAAAATCCATCCGCATTGCGAATGGACGCTTACGTTCCGTATTCTAAAATCAATGCTCTCCAAGCAGAGATATAAAAAGACTGATTTTTTTAAAAGACGAACTTTCTTTTGTGTCTCCCTCTGTGTTAAAAGGCGATGGATATATGAGAGGCTGCTGGTAAGTCTGTTTTATGAGTGTGTCGCTATCTGTCAGAAAAAGTAAGAAACCTAGGGTGTGTGTAAAGTAAGCCACCTAGAAAAGTAAGAGACCTAGACAATGTATGATTTTCTAAAAAAATTCTTGGAATCACTGTTGTACTTTTACCATCGAGTAGGTATGAAAAATGAATTTATGATATCATTAAAACCAGGAAGAGCATCAGTATTTATTAACGAAAACGTTGCGAAATACAAGGACGTAGTTTTTAATTTTCCGGCTGATCATGCCCAGTCTGGCTCTGATTCTGCTACTTCACTCTATGGGATAAGAAAGAAAATAGTTCTTAAGTATCTCCAGAATTGTAAACAGCTACGAAAATTGGGATATAAAGAAAAATGTATGATGAGGAAATTAAGGAATACACAACATTTATTGCTTCTTGTTATGGTATTTAATGTGCTACTGATATGACAGAAGTGACAATTTCTCATTGGGTGAAAGAAAAAAAAAGGTCAAGCTACAAACTCCTTCATTTTAGAACTATTTTGTGGTTATCTACAACAAGTACAGTAATTCTTATCCCAGATCCAACATCATTTGGTTGGCAAAAAGATGAAGTGAACAAAGAGATTATTCCCACTGCCATTCCATGAAACACTCCAATCGCACCAAACTAATTATAGCAATGACGAAGTGTTCAAGCCCCCCCCCCCCCCCGGCCTCAATAAATGATTGTGACTCTGAAGAAGAACTTTAGATTGGTTAGTACTTGAAACTTTACAATGAAAATTTGAAAATTCATGAACTTGGAGATGAAAGATGAATTAATTCCTTAAAGTTCAATCGAGGGTAAAAGGAGAAAGCTTCCGAACTTTAATTGGTTTCTTTCTCAACTTGTAGTTCTTTGTCTGCAATTTTAACAATCGGTTTTCCATTTCAATATTCGATGGGCTATTATTATTATTATTATTATTATTTTGTCTTTACTCATCGCCTCCTCTAACCCATCATCGCCTCTCACGAATTTATCCCCTTCCCTGTAAGGAACTAAATCGCCCCACTTTGTGATTCACTGCTTTAATCCATAAGGCATTTGGTGAAAATGTAGTAAACTTTGTTGTGCTATTAATAATACAGTTAAATTTGAGCATAGAGAAAAAAATAAAACAAAACTTACTTTTCGATTCAATTACTTTTGAATTTATCAGCAGTTCAAAAATTAGATTTATTTGTCCCGAAACTGTACTACTGGGTACGGGAAAAACGATAGAAATGTATGGATAACTCGGTATCTGCAGTAGGAGTTGATGTCCCGTATGACCTTTAAAGGGTATCGTTTATTTACTGTGCAAAAAACAATGAAACTGACTCCGGTTAAAAGAGTTTTGGATAAACTAGCAGGGGCAACCCGAACTTGAATTTTCGGGAGGTCGGAAATTTTCAGTGCGCAGAATGAAGCAAAGAAATTTTGCCCAATGATAAAATATGAGTATGTACACATATAGATACTCCAATGAGAATATACATTAAGTATTATTAGGTGTTTCTTTTTTTTTTTTTTTTTTTTGATGCTGCTTTAATTTTGCAATGTTGTTTCCAAATTTGGGAAACATCACGCAAAATTTGCAAAATAAGTTTTTTGGGAGGTCACAGTGACTTTTCGTGACCTCTTATCGAGGTTTTAATGTATAGTATATGGGCGCCCATATGCATAAATTGGGGGGGGGGGGGGCTCAAATATTTTCCCCATGATTTAGCTGTATTTTTCCATGGAAAGCAACTTCAGTGCAGATTAGAGTCATTAAAATTTGTGACATGTTTCATAACTTCCATATGAATAGTCAAAGCAAAACTTTTTATAATTTTACCGAAAAAATAGTACTAGAAGATAATGCTAATTTCTAGGGGGGGGGGGCGAGGATTAAGCTCTTGCCCCCTTGTCCCCCATTATGAGCGCTCATGTTACAGTATTGCATAACTGAGAATAGAATATCTAAACAACTACTCACGGCAAAAGGTGACTAGAATAAAATGCGCGTCAATGCCTTCCTCAAGGCTTGTCGTGATAGTCTGCCCCCAAACCATCCGGTCGAGATACGCCCAGCACAATATTCCGATTTTAAGTGTCAATCGAATACCACGATCCAAAATCATCCTCTCCATGCAAAATTCAGCCTCCATTTAACGCGTCGAGCTGAAAGACAGACGACAGTGAAAAAAAAAAAAGAAAGATCCACTATGCTCTCAGATGCATTGTTATTCGCTCTCCCCCAGCGCAATTTCTCGGTTATGTCTGACACCCAGCTAGACGGGTAGAGAAGGTAATTTCGTATTCTTCCCTTCCATTTCCCCCCTTTAATCGGTTTTGTCCTTTTCCCAAAGCACCGTAAAACAAATAAATGGACCTTTACGCAAGGGGATAATTCAAACCTTTTTTTTGTTTGTTTGTTTTCCTTTTTCTGTCGAGTTCCAGCTAAATAATTCCAAGGGCGCAGCGGAACAGTTTCCGTGAAAACTTTCTCTGACCATATTGGATGAAAGTGCGTTCAACTTTCTCAAGACACAAAATTTTGAGAATTTTACTCAGTTTGCTTGGGAGCAGTTCCATTAAAAAAAAAAAAAAAAAAAAAAAAAAAAAAACACACACACACACACACACACACACAACTTGGCGACCAAAAGCTTGCCGATGTATCATTAAGTGGTCGCGCCAAATCATATCATGACAAGTCTGCATTGAAATTAGCATTGATTTACCCCCCAAAAGGTGGAAAAAGACAGGGAAGCCCTGAACTAAACTTTTTTGGAGGGGGGAAATCATCAATTTGCCGAATGAAGTTCCAATTTTACCGAATAATAAAATACAAGCATGTACACATGTCGTGCATGTATAACATTTAATTAGAAATAACATTAGGCTTTTTCTTAAAAACAATTCTAAAAACAAAATAGAACAAATGCAATGTTACAATATTGTCTTTAAATTGCCGAATCGTCAGCAAAATGTGCCGAATACGGAAATTATGGGAGGTTACAGTGACCTCCCAACAAAAGTACAAATTTACTATTCAATAAATCGTGAAATGAAATTCTTTAACGCATGACTCATTTTACCCCACTAGTGACCCATTTTACCCCACGCTATGGGGTAAAATGAGTCATTGACAACACATTTTCTAACTTATTTATCGGTATCAATATTTGTTTTTCCGAGATATTTCACTTTAAATGTCATAAGGAAGAGTCATTTGCATATCCTGAGCAGTTTATTCGCTACTTGAACTAATATATTTTTTGCTGTCAAAGCCTCATTGTAAAAGTGTTCTTTTTTGACCCATTTTACCCACACTGACCCTATTCAACAAACAATCAACTTCTGTGACAACATAAAATTTTGCAGTGTTGTTTTCAATTAACATTTTGACACGAAAACTTATTATTACATTCTTTGTCAAAAATCTTTCATTGTTGCTATAAACAAAAGCATTTATTTGTTGCAGTCGCAAGAGTTTTGGTCGGAAAATAATTAATAGAATTGCTGGGAACAAAAAACACACTTAATAGACTGCGAAATGGATTACTTGTACGATATTGGTATTCAATCGACTGATGGATATCTCTTCAAAGTACATCGAAATAAGCTTTCCAAAAAAAGTGAATACTTCTTGAAACTATTTCAGTGGAACGAACAACAAGATATTCTTATACCAGGTATCTGCGGAGAAATAATGAGCTGCATATTCAACTATATTGACACTGGAAAAATACGGATCACGGTTGAAAATGTCCTTCAGATACTCATGGCTGCTGATTACTTTTTGGTGGAGGAATTAGTTCGGAAATGTCGAAGATTCATTGTTTTTACTTTAACCGTTCAGAACTGTGTTGCAGCATATAATTTAGCACTGCTGATGGACAGACTGAAAATCGAAACGATTTGTTACCGTTTCGTTCAAGTACATTTTGAAGAGATTGCGCGGGAGGAAATTGAAAGTTTTGCCACTCTCCCGCTGGAGACACTGACTACTATCTTAAGTGATGCATGCCTGAATGTGTCCAATGAAGAGATTTTATGGAAAGTGGTCATTAAATGGGCAAAGAAAGATTTGACGAAGCGACTGCGCTATTTGCCACATCTATTACTCTCTATTTTCGCTGACTTTTCTGAAAAATCCAAGCAAGAGCTACATGTTGATTTTAATTTCATAAATCTTCGCCGAGGTCCAAAGGTTCTAGAAAACTCGTTCGATTTTGTGAAAACAGAAATTGTTGAAACCATAAAACTGCTGAATCCTAATAGTTTTCATGTCAAAATACGGCAGCCAGAGAAACTTTATTTTATCATAAAACTGTTATTTTCCCCCGAAAGCCGATCTGAAATTTATCTCACATTTGACAACAATTTGGACATCCACCGAAAACTTAGTTTCTGCAATGGGTTCTTTCCAAATATCGTACTAATGATTGATCACATAGTTTATATGTTTAACTCTTTCTTAGGAGAAAATACTGCTTTTGATGTTCTTAGCCAGCAGTGGTTTTCTTTACCACCCTCTACTCGAAATAGATGCAGCATTGTAGTTCTTGGAAAGTGCATCTACGCTTTAGGAGGTTGCATTGAAGATTTTAACCACCG
>JAXGGA010024836.1:0-11442 GCA_038373865.1 Uloborus plumipes | reverse complement strand
TAAAACTGAAGTTTTCAAAACGTAATTTTAAGCTTTTTTTTTGGTTTATCTAAATTAAGGTTAGCAGGGAGAGATGAGAGGCTTAGGAATCTTCTTCAAACAATTTTCAACTGGATGTCAATAAAACACAACTTTAGGTTATTTTAGATAGTTACGCGATTAAAGTGGGGACCCACCTCCAAAAGGCTTTTTTGAAATTTAAGTGCTATTGTCGAGTTGTGAGTTATCTGTGATAACGTTAGGAGAAGGATCAGGGTTCAGGATCATTCTCCCTGGTCTGTGAGAAATGGATTTCCTACCTCACCCACCCAAAATATATTCTCTCAAGCTATTTTCAAATTATAACCCACCCTACCTTACTGTCCAAAATATGTCCACCGCCGCCCAAAACATGTTCACTGCCAAATCCAGATAATATAGACGAACTCGCGAACGCTGTTCGCAGAAAACTTTCGAAGTTTGCAGAAAATTTTTGCATTTTGTTAAAAAAGTTATAAATTTAGGAAGTTTTCCATCTGAAATATGTCTTGATTTTGTTCATTGTGGGGCAGTAGCTTGCAGGGTGTCAATGATTTAAATCAATTGATTTAAATCAGTGATTTAAATCGCGATTTAAATCAATTGATTTTTTTTAAAAAAATCATTGATTTAAATCACTTTTTATTTTAATCCTTAAAAAATTCTCTTGTACAATCCCAATTTCATTATTTTTACCTTTTTCTTTTAGAGCTTTGATTACCATCTAATAAATGGAAAAGTAATCCAACTCATCCCCCTCCACAGATGCTCAAAGATTGCAGTCCAACTAATATGTATGCACAAATAATGCTATTTGTTGTCTAATATGTGAAATGAAGAAAATACATGCAGCTGCAGGGCTGATGTTGCAAAGAGTGAATTGAGGGGGAGGGGCATGATAGAATGTGTGTGATATACTTTCAGTGAAAAGAAAAAACAAAAACAACCAAACAGAAGATGAATTTTCTATGCCTTGCATTAGCAATTGGGGGGGGGGGGGGGGTAGTCTTTATTAGTGGCTGAATTGGAACATATTCCAGCTTTACAAAACAAAAGCAAAATAAAGAGGGGGGGGGGGGTTGAATGAAGTGAGGATTGAGTTGAGCTTCCAGCCCCATTTGATTTTTATCCTAGCTGGTAGACAGGATAGGATTATTTTCAGATCGGCTCCTAACACTTTTTTCTGAGTTTCTTACTGGTGAAGCTTTACTTCAAAGGTGTTTTTGTATTTTTAAAAACTTTAAGGTAAGTTGTTCAAAAATAAAAATTAATTAATAACTGAAGTTTCTATTTTTTTAAAAAAAATCAAAAAAATCCGATTTAAATCAAAAAAATCCGATTTTTTTTTATTTTTTTCAAAAAAATCATTGATTTTTTTACACCCTGGTAGCTTGTTACATACGAAACTGACACATTCATTAATCATGACGGATTGACAACCAACCTCATGGTAGAACCTGCACTTCATACAACTTGATATTTTTGTTGTTGGTAGCACTTTAGGATTCAGAAGCCCCCTTTTTTTTGCAGAAAATTTTAAAGAAATTATTTAAGTTTGCAGACAGTTTTACATTTTATCTAAGTCTGTTCACCACCCCTAAATATCTTCTCACTGCCCATCAGGAGAGGGGGGACGGTATCGCCCTCGTTGAGAACCACTGGTCCGTACTATAATTTTCATTTATTTAAAAAAAAAATTGTACCAAGAAGCTGCAAAACCACTCCTAATGCAAATACATTGATCACCTTAAATACATTGATTTCCCAAAAGGGGTGGGGGTCTGCCCCCGCCTCCCAATAACGGCCTGTTCTCAGATATTATTAATGTGTGCGTGTTTATGGATAAATTAACTCAACAAAGGCTGAATTGTGGTGGCCCCTGTGGTGTGGCCAAAGGGGTGTCACACCCGACGATAATTTTGGAAATTTCCTACACTAGAAAGAATTGAGTCTGTAACTTAATGTTTTCACTGAATAATTACTTAAGTATTACTGTCTAACATAAAAAAAAAAACTAGTTCACTCAGTTGATATACTTCACAAAGTTTTGAGTTTGTTTATGAACAGATGAAAATGCATGTCCTTTTTGTGTAACACCCACAACGGGTGAAAATTATTTTTTTTTTAAATAACTAAAATACCAGCCAACTTGTCAATTTGTATTAATGTATATGTAGATGGCCTACATTGAAATCAGTAAAAATTTTTACCAATACTCTCAAATATTTTAGCTGATGGCTGATTTAGATGGAGTAAATGCCACACCCGCAATTCTGGATTGAACATTAGTGACATTTGAACATAGTGCTCAATAGCTTGTATTAGAATCTCTGTTCATACTCAGGTGTAACCATCCGCTATTTTGGATCAAAAAAATTAGAAGGCTTCTTTTCAGCTTCATTTTATATCAGCATCATGTTTTTCCTTTTCCAAAATAAGGAGTAGGGCTTAAATAACAATGTACTGTCGGCCCCGCTTAATCGGGTATTAAACAAACGAATATCAGCTCTTAAAGGAATAAACTTTTCGGGACCGAATATTTCCCCATGCCATAGACGTAATGTTTAAGATCCCCACTTAATCGAATAATATTTCTTGGAACCGACAGCATTTGTTTAAACGGGGCTCAGGGTTGAGCGATTTAAATCAGCTGATTTTTTTTTAAAAATCATTGATTTAAACATGATTTTTAATTCAAACGAATGAATTTGATAGGCATGAAGTTCAGAGTATTTTTATTCGAAAAAACCAATTGACAAGCAAATATTAATTATAAACAATTTTTTTACGCAAAAAAAGAACAATTCATATTGTTTTTAAAAAAGAACAATTTAAACCAAAGAAAAATTAACAAAAAATTGTATCAATAAAATTAAAAAAGAAAATGCAAAAAGTTTATAAAACAAGCTGCTTCTGTTAAAAATTAGTTGCAAATTAGCTGTTAGAAGTTAAGCTATTAAGATATTCTGCCAGAGCAGTAACTGGCTCGATTGAGAGGATTTTTTCTACCTACGGGTTGGTACAATCAAAGCTTCGTATTATGATACTCTTATATTTTTAATTACATCATGGGCGTCGCTGCCTGCTGAAGATTGGGGGGGACTTTGGAAAAAGAAATGCTAGGAAAAATTCATGTTTTTTAAACATGTTTAGCCTTTGTAAAGACCAGTGAACATTGCAATTTTCAAATAAGGACCACAAGGAGTCATATTTGGACCCGTCGTGGGCGGGGATTGCTGACCCCCCTAATTAATTTTAAACACATCTTAAACACTGAGAGAAAAAAATGGGTTCAGCTTCTTGTCTAAGAGGGAAGTCATAACTAGATCAGAGAGTTCCTAATCGTAAATATATTATTTACCCAGAAATAAGAGAGTACGGGGGATTCTCCCCCAGAAGTTTTTTCGAATTTGTGGTCTTAAAAATGCATTTTAGACGATATTTGGTAATGTTATGGGAGGAGAGGTTCGAGGGCGCTCTTATGTCCATTTTTCGATATCGAAACGTTAAAAACTCCATTATTATCTCTGATCGTACTATGAAAAGGGGGGATCGGGGATTTTTTCGAAATTGTGTTGCTAAAACGCAATTTTAGACTATCTTTACTAATATAACGCAGATTAGATATTCGAGCTCCCTCTTTTCGGAAAATTATTTAAATTACAGCCTTAAAATGCATTCTAAACAATTTTTAGCAATGGTAGTAGTGGAAGAGCTTCCCTGAATATTTTTGGAAATTGAAATCTTAAAAATACAATTATAGATAATATCCGGTTGTTTTAAGAAAAGGGAAGTGCGGGGGTTCTCCCCCGAAACTTTTTTTGAAAATGTAACTGTAAAAAAAAACGCAGTTTTAGACGATCTGCGTTGATGTTAGGGGAAAGGAGATATTTGGCCCACCCCGGAACTTTTTCAAAATTGATGGGTCATCTTTGGTAACTTTAAGAGTATAGACAAATATTCGAACAACGTGATTTTAAATGAAAAATGATCAAATAGGCTTTGTGCTGAACTATAATTGAAGTTAAAAATCAACGTAAATAAAGCACAAATAAGGTAGAAAGTACAGCAAATAGCTATTTCAAGGCTACAATGGAGCCCCTTCATCAGTGCAAGAAGCTCAGCAAACATGAAAGCTGTAAGAGAACTGAGCGCGAAGCACGTGTGCCCCGGTATTTATAACAAATGGGCGAGTGCGCTTGAACTCACAACAAAGCGGGAAAACACCGACCAATCAGCGATCAGCGAAACGCCAGGAGAGCGAAGAAAAGGGGGGAAGGCGGCAAAGGAAAGTAGGGAAAAAAGGGGCGGGAGAAAACACTTTGCTGTACTTTCTACCTTATTTGTGCTTTATTTACGTTGATTTTTAACTTCAATTATAGTTCAGCACAAAGCCTATTTGATCATTTTTCATTTAACTTTGGCTTAAACGGGCCCTTGGTCACTTTTTTGAATTTTTTTGAATTTTTCTGAACTCATTATGTCGGAAATCAACAGGTTTTGTAGTCTTAGACTGAAAAAGTACAGGTTTTTGGATCATTTGTCCTTTCTCTGTGGTTGTAAACGTAGGGGAATAATTCCAAAGTTTATTTCGTTGAGTTGTAACCTTTCTTCCTCTCCTAAAATTAGCAAAGTGCTTTTTCGTTCTAAGTTGGCTCTGTTAAGAGCTATTATTCAGGAAACTCGGAAGAAAATTTCTAATATTGAAAAAGAGTTGTTTTCTTTGCATCTAAAACTTTCGAATTCTGACTTGGATTTTGATTCGGTTGATAGGAAAAGTTGGAATAGGGTTCTTCAGTCTACTTTTAAACATAGGACTACTCTTCAGAAAAAGTGGAAATATCTTTGTGCTAATAATGTGGATCATTCATCTGATGTTTTACCAAAGGTGAATAACGCGGTCCTCAATCTTTCTTCTAAGCTCTTGAATTCGGATCAGCTCAATGCTCTCAAACTGAATAACAATTTTGCTTCTTCTTCAAAACCTTCATTTCCCAAATTGGTTGCTCCAATTGAGAAAGCCTTTAGATTTAGTGCTCTTACTGCTTCTCAAAAGGATTCTATTAGGCATCTCATTGCCAATACTGTGGATTTTAATGCTAAATTGACTTCAAATACTTTCAGCAAGCATGCTAAGTTTTCGGTAAAAGGTTTATGCTCCGATCCTGATATAGTAGTCACTAAGGCTGACAAAGGAGGTCAAGTTGTTATTCTGGACAAAAGCTCATATTTGGATAAATGTAAGGATTTAATTGAAGTTGGTCCATATGTGACACTTCATAAAGACCCTAGTACTAAAGAGGTCAACTTAATTAGAAACATTGTGAAGGCTTCTCCTATCATGAGTGATTCGTCAAAAAGGTGTTTGATTCCTTCTGTTGCACACTGTGCCCGATTTTATGCTTTACCAAAGGTCCATAAACCAAACGTTCCTCTTAGGCCAATTGTTTCAAACATTGGCACGGCTTCTTACAAACTTGCTAAGCATTTAGTTTCCATTTTTTCTCCTCTTTTGACCAGCAATTCTTTCACTGTTAAAAATTCCATTGACTTTGTTCAGAAGTTACTTTGCTTTAAGCCTCACGGCGTAATGATGGCTTCTTTTGACGTGAAATCACTTTTCACTAATGTACCTGTTATTGGAGCACTGGATTGTCTCAAATTGAGACTCCAGGAACATCATTTTTCTAGTTTTGAGGTTGATGAACTTGTTTCTCTTACTCGTGCTTGTCTTGAGCAGAATACTTTTGTATTTGATGGTGTTTACTATCGCATGTCCGAAGGTTTAGCGATGGGTAACCCTTTGAGCCCTATTCTAAGTGACATTTATATGCACTACTTTGAGGTAAAACTTTTTGAAACCATAAAGTTTCCGTTCTATGTTCGTTATGTTGACGATTGCTTTGTTTTGCTTGACCAAAACCAAGTTAATAATGAGCTTTTACTTTCCACTCTTAATTCTATCGATCCTTGCATCCAATTCACTATTGAAATGGAAATGGAAAGTTCTCTTTCATTCTTGGACGTTTTGATTACTAAAAGTAATAACGATTTTATGACTTCAGTGTATCGTAAGCCCTTTGCTGTTACACTACCTCCTCACAACTACTCTTCTCATCCTCGAAACCAAAAGTTGGCCTCATTTAAGGCTTTTGTGTTTCGTGCTTTGAATATCTGTTCTTCATCCAGTTCTTTAAATACTGAGCTTTCTTATTTAAAAGCTGTGGCTTTTGATCGGGGTTACTCGCCCAAGATTATTGATTCTATATATAATAGGCTAATAAAGCCCTCTCATTCCAGCAAGGTTTCCGAGTCTAAGGTTGGTTACACCATTGTTTTGCCTTTTTATCCAAAAACAAGTCATCAAGTTGCAAAGATTTTGAAAAAGTTTGGTTTCGATATTTCTTTCTCTCCTGTGAACAAAATCAAGTTTACAAACTTAAAGCATCCCATTGATTGCCAAAGCAACTGGGGCATTTATAGCATCTCTTGCAAATGCGGACTTAGCTATGTAGGCCAGACTAAGCGGCCTCTTAAGCACCGTCTGAAAGAGCATCAAAATTATGTTAAACATAAAGAACTAGCACGCTCTTCCATTGCTCAGCATTTTTGGACTTCTGGTCACTGCTTTGATTTTTCTTCGGCTAGAATTATTTGTAAATGTTCGTCAGTTTATGACCTCGATTTTTGGGAAGCTTACCATATTTGGAAAAATTCCCATTCTCTGGTGAATGATTTTTCCAGTGTTCCATTTTTCCCTGACATCTGGAAGCAATTTTTATATTTTCGTCTTCTAGTGTTTTCTCCCGCCCTTTTTTTCCCTACTTTCCTTTGCCGCCTTCCCCCCTTTTCTTCGCTCTCCTGGCGTTTCGCTGATCGCTGATTGGTCGGTGTTTTCCCGCTTTGTTGTGAGTTCAAGCGCACTCGCCCATTTGTTATAAATACCGGGGCACACGTGCTTCGCGCTCAGTTCTCTTACAGCTTTCATGTTGTTTGCTGAGCTTCTTGCACTGATGAAGGGGCTCCATTGTAGCCTTGAAATAGCTATTTGCTGTACTTTCTACCTTATTTGTGCTTTATTTACGTTGATTTTTAACTTCAATTAACGTGGTTTTAGTTGACTTTCAATGATATTATATTAGGGTAGGAATTTTCGAGAACTCTCCTTTGGAAACCAAAGTTTAAGCCCTTTAAAACGAAATATAGGACGATCTTAAATGTTGTTGACAAGACAGAGAGGGAAACGGAGACGCCTCCTTTTTTAATGAGAGATATGTTTATTCAAGTTGAAGCGGCAAAAGAATTAAAAAAAAAATGGTTTTTACTCCCACACCTCACATTTTATGCTCACGTTACAGTATTCAAAATTCATGCATTTGATCAATAACAATGCAAAAGCTTAATTTAGTGCTTGAAAAAAAATTAATGTTTTTCATCCTGCTTTTATTGCTTCATAATTTTTACTTTTGATAAAAGCAAATGAAGGGCCAGGGGGGAAAAGATGAAAGTGACCAAAAAGCGATTTCGAGAAAAACGAAAAACAAAGTTTGACTTCTCGTAACTCCTTGTGTAGTTGATAGAGTTTTCATGCATATTTTGGTCGATTCTCATCTTTTTTCCCCTTGTTGTTCTAACAGATGATAGTGCTTTTTCATAGCCCCTAGATAGTGCTAATATCTCAAAATTGACGGAAAATTGACTTTCATCTTTTTTCCCCTTGGTCCTTCAAATAATTAAAAACGATTAAATATAAGTTTTCACGGGGAAGACTGTCTAAAACGTTCTGACTTCTTAATATAAAGTGTAATTTACCAGGGAAAAAAATTCCCTTTATAATTATTTATCTGGCATTTTGATCTCTAACAATGTGTGAAAAATCTTTCTAATATTTTTTTCTTTTAATTTAATTTATTTTTATTATTACTTCTTAGCCTCACCTCCATTTGTTTTGCTTCAATATTGCCTATACTGAGAACGATCTTTTACCTTATTCTGAAAGTTCCATTTTGAAATTTATAATTCTCAGCTAAAAATTAGGTTTGAAAATTTTTCAATTTAAAATAATTTGTATGAAAGATAAATAACTTGCTCTTTTTAGTGATAATTCAGTTCTTTTTAAAGCTTTTCATGGAAATGCAGCGATAAACTTTCAAAAAGAATTTAGTTATCAAAATAATACTCATAACTAAACAAGCCTTATTATTTCCTCACTTAGAAGATGAAACAGAATATTTTCCACGTAAACTATTTCTTAGTTATTTGAAAATATAATTCTAATTTGGAAAAAAATATTTCGTTTATCAACACTACTATTATTGAACGTTTTCTTTACAATTCAAATTTCATAAAAATGTATATCAATTAGTAACTACCAGTGGCGTACGCAGACAAATCATTTCAGGGGGGGGGGGGGGCTGAGTCAAGACTTTTTGAGATTGGGGGAGGGGGGAGCACTTCATGAAATGTAGCTAAAAAAGTAAATGCCTCGAATTTCTTCTTCAATGCCTAGTTAAGTCGACAAAAATACATAATTAAAAAAAACATTTTTTTATTTAAATTATTGTGAAGAAAGTGTTCTCATGGACACAAAGAATGATAAATTTAGATTAAAAAAAAATTCTTCATTGAAAGAAGGGTTGCTGAAACACTTGTTTGCAATATTTTGGCTAATTAACGCTCTAATAATGTTAATTTTGTAGTTTATTTTACTATTGTTCCCAATATTGGGTTTCAATTAAACTTTCTAAATTTTATTTAACAAAATCTGTGACTGAAAAACATTAATCGGCATTTCTGAAACATAGATTTGCAATAAAAATGACCAAAATGGAATAATAGGATAATAATAAACATGACGAACAGTAAAATAGACATGTCAAAATATAAAAAAAATCTTTCAATTTTGTCCTATAGTTAATTATCTGTTCTAAAAGCTTTTCTCATTTGAGATTTCAAAAAAAAAGGGAAATTTAGAAAAAAAACTTAGCTTACATTTTTAAAATTCATTTTGAAAATTTCGGAGCAGGCTGCAGCCCTATCAGCCCACCCCCTGAGTACGCCACTGGTAACTACAATAATAAGAAAATACTAAGCTAACACGAAAATACAGGTAATTTTCTCTTGTTGTGTATTATTTAACTTGTTCAAAAATTTTAATTACTTAGATCAAAAATAAGCATTTGAATACTGATTAGTATACGCTCATCGAAAATATTCCAATCAAATATCTTGTAATGTTCATTGTAAATAAATATGAAAAAGCATTTCAGCTAAAAATCAGATTAGTATAAAAAAAACTTTACAGAGTCTACTTATGTTAGCGTAGTATGATTAAGGGGCACACAGGGACGGATATAACTGAGGGGCGATGGAGGCGATCGCCCCCTCCTTTGAGGACCTCTCCACCGGTAGTTTTCCGGTATTGAAATTCAAAAAATCTTTTAGACAATTTATAAATGTTGGGGGAAAGAGGTTTGATGCTCTCCCTCGGAAATATTTCGGAATTCAAGTCCGAAACTTTTGTGATTAATATTTGCGAACCAGTATACATAATAAAAAGTAAGTTATAAAAACCAATTTTCCTTCCCTTGAAAAATTCCTAGATTCGCTCTTGAGGGCATATTAGTATTTCCTTCAATGCATAAGCAATTTGTGGTACTGATGTCTTAAAAATCGCTCTGTGTGCTCACTCTTATCGGGAAAAGTATACGGAGTTAACAAGAAATTTTGTTAGATCTTTTTTATGTTATAACAAAAACAATAAAATGCGTAAAACTTACATGATTTATTTCCTCCAAATATGATACTCTTTACTGGATAGGACATGCTATACTGAACCGAAGGATAGCTCTATACTTCATGAAAGGAGTCGCTTTCCACGAAGAAAGATCCTTCTCTAGCTGTTCTCCGAAAAAATTTCTTGCTCACATCATGTGGCAAAACAGATGGACACCCTTCCTCTCTGGGGATACACTACGGGGGGTCAGAGAGAGATTTTTTAGTGTCCATTGTTATACAGCTGGACACAAATGAGTTGGCAGGGAAAGAGGGATGGGTGTCGTTATCAGAGACAGGATCCTGAGAAAAATTTGAGATGGGGTAAAGTGTACAAAAGAAAATTTATTTCTTGGATAACAGGTTGTCACTTTCCCTGCTTTTAATGGCAGGTTCTCGATGGGCTAATTCTGATGTAATTCCTTTCTACAAAAAAAAAAAAAAAAAGGATGTTCATACTTTACTAATACTGTAACGTAAATTCCGTTATTTGGCATTGGAATATATTTAATGAAAATATTGGGGAGAGGGGGGGGACTTTGTACTATTTCAAAATGTAGGAAAGGGGGAAGTGTCCCGTCCCCGTGCCATGACACCCGCGAGCTCAATGGAGATAATATTCACTTTAAGGCAGAGGTGTAATTCTTAGGGGGGGGGAGGAAAGTGGGGGAACGTTTACTACAGGACTCAGCCCCCTGCGTCCCCCCCCCCCCCACAGCACGGACTAGACCACATCTTCGAGAGAGAACCATTCGACCTCGATTTTAAAAGCCCTTCAAGGATCAAGTAACCTAACCAAGGAAAACACAAGAAACCCCCTCTAAGATTTATTTATTACTTCTCTTGTCCCTGTCAGAGCGAGGAGGGAGAGGGTGGGGTAGGAAAAGGGAAAGTCTCCATTGTTAAGTGGAGGAATTGGATCTTACTACGCAGTGATGGGTTTTGTAGGAGGAAAATGATGGCTCCAATAACGATGCTAAAAGCACCAAAAGACCGAGACAGCTTCATGGGAAAATAACTGAGACGGTCTTTCAAGTAGATACGGAAGTTTTTGTTATTTCAGTTGAGATTGGAGAATTTAATTTTGATTTAGAAAAGTCCCGATTTTTATTTTTTTTCAAAATTATTATTTTATAATATTGGGGGTCTTCTGGTAATTTGAAAATATTGGGGGGGACATGTCCCCCTTGTCCCCCCCGCCAACGACGCCCGTGAATTACATGTATTAATAAAATTGGATTTAGATATTGAGCTTGAACAGTGTAATTTGTTAGTATCAAATATACTTTTAAAAAAGAGAAAAACTGTATAAAAATAGCTATTTTTAAAAAATATATAAAAAAATCCGATCTAAATCAAATAAATCCAATTTTTTTTATTAAAAAAAAAATCGTGATTTTTATCAACCCTGGCGGGGCTGACAGTACGACATCTGATAATCTGATAAGTTCTGACAACATCTGATAATGTGTATGATGAAAACTAAAACATAAACATGACAAAAGAGGAAAATCATATGGTTTAACAATTTTAATTTCTCTTCTCAAGTGACTGAATATTTTGCATATCGTTCGGTTTTTATTGTCGACTAGATGTTATTTTGAAAAATGTACACATTATAATTTAAACTTGAAAATTAACATTCTGTTG
>JAXGGA010024835.1:0-11444 GCA_038373865.1 Uloborus plumipes | reverse complement strand
GGCCTGGATCAAGAACTTCGTGCTGCTCTTTCCAGCATAGAGCCAAACATCAAATGCCTTTGCTCTTCAAGAAAGGCACAAGTGTCTCATTTGTGTTGAACGGAAGTTAGGTGCTTAGTTTTAACGTTTCGCTTGATAATTTCGTGCAACATTTTTTGGTAAAACTGCAGTGTGCTCTTAGTGACAGATTTAAGAGGGAAGTTTTGAAAAATACTAAGTATATGCAATGAGTTACCGCCCATAAGCCAGGGCTAAGGCAGAACTTAAGCAAATGCACTCACAGCTCGATCATAGCATCCTAAGACTGCAGTTTCGTCCTTATTGTGGACTCCTCAGTTAGGAATAGCCAATGATCGAGCTGGAGGCAAAGATCGTCTTATTGTAGCTAAGTATAATTTTCCATAAAGCCTGGATATAATGAGTATTGTTATTCATTACCAACCTTAATTATGTTTCTACAGTTGAAATATTTTTCCTCTTTAAATGAATTAAAATACACTACGTTAGTTAAAATTGCTCTTATCCTTATGAAAAACGCTTTTTTCCCTCACGTCTTTTTACTAGTGAATGGTAAAAACATTGTCTATCTTGCCATTGTGAGTTCAGTGTGCTGCGGGGAATTAGAAAGTTCTAAATGCCATCAGTTGAATTGATTTGACAGACTAAACAGATATGAATGTACGCAGCTGCCGTATCCATAATGGTAATTCCAATAATTTGCAATAAAATATGAATCTTCAGTTTCAAAATTGCACATTTCACATCAGCCTTGTTTTAAAAAACAATAAACTATCCAACAAACAGCCCCTTCCTGAACTCCTATAAGAAAGATACATAAAAAATACTTAGCATACAAAGACTATAATGTGATTCCCACTTGGTATTTAAATACACACTATGAACAGCATTAAAATATCAAATATTCACTTTCCCAGAATTTTAGAATGCATGCTAAAAAACGCTATAAATTATTCAAAGCAAATCTCTGGAAATGGCAATGGAGAAATTTAAAAGCGACTTCAATAAAATGAATATGCTAATACCACCTTTTGATGGTCAACTTTACCAGCAACTATAACAAAAGTAAAAAATGAATATGTCATTCCAATTTTTTCTAAGCATCTCTGCAATGGTCGAGTGAGCGTAAAGCTCTTTTTGTTTGTTAAAATCCGGAACAGTTATCCTTTCACAAACGTGACGCTGTAAAAGCGTCGTAGCGTGACTGGGCGACAAAACTTGACCTTGGACACTCTTTATCTTAAACCTGATTTAATGATGTGACTTGGAATTTTATGAGGACAATATCAGTTAGATTTTATGTCCAAAAGCGTGAAAAATTTGCTAATGAATTGTTCTGCTTTGAATGTACAATGCCACGATGAATTCGAGTTTGAAAGTTTCTTAACATTTTAGCCAATAAAAGAAGACCTCGTTGACAATTCCAGTTTTTTTTATGGTAGCACGGGCCATTTGTGGTTTCGTTTTTTTTTTAGCACAAAGCATTATTCAAGCTTCCATGTATCTCTTAATCTTTTTTAGTGATCAAGTTGAAAATTATGGAAATACCCAAAGGGAGACAGATCCCTTAAATGACATATATGATGTCTGAAAATGTTGTCATTGGAATCTAAATTTCTTCTTGAATGAACAACTTACATGTACACATTCAATCGAACAGTGTTTTGCAGTTTTGCACCGAAACGAAACTTACTTTTGCACCGAAATGAAAGTAGCAAATGTTGGGAAAGATCGGATCCCTTGGACCTATTTTTACTTCCTTTTACGTAGTAAAGGAAGTATTGTGATCACGAAAAAAATTTCACTCAAATTTCAGTCTAAATTTTGACTTTGCTCACCCCTGAATGAATGTCGCGTATTTTTTTCGACCTGTCAGCACGTGCATATGTACCTAACAACATACAAACAGCCGAAAAATCAATTTCGACCACCCCCGAGTAAATTACGACGAGTTTTCTCGTGACGTCTGTATGTACGTATGTGCGGATGTATGTGCGGGTGTATGTGCGGATGTATGTGCGTATGTGGCTCGCATAACTCAAAAACTATATGCCGTAGAAACTTCTAGCTTGGTATGTAGGCTCTGAGGGGGGTCTAGTTGTGCACCTCCCCTTGTGATTGCATTCGAATGATTCTAAAGGGGTCTTTTACCCCTTTTTTGGGGTAAATCAATGTTAATTTCAATACAGACTCAAGTGATATGAATTGGCGCCACCACTTGGCGACATGTCGCCAAGCTTTTGGTCGCCAAGTGTTTGACGCCAACTTGGCGACATATCGCCAAATTGGCGACAAATTTGGCGAAAAAATTATTCTTTGAATTTGGGTTCAACTTGGCGCTATTGGCGATATTTTGCGAAAAATTTACTGAATGATCTTAAAATCAGCAATATTTAGAAAAATAACCATTGTAAAATATTTGTTGCATTGTTTCGTGGTAGATTAGGGGAGTAAATATTTGAATGCTCACCTTGCTCACTCCAAGCACTTTTTTTAACACTTAAGGCAACTACTAAGAAATTTACACGTAAAAGGAAGTAGTGTGGGGTCCATACCAGATTTTTACATTTTACTACTAGTTTATTATTGGCAATAAAATAATGAAACACTTTTCTTTCAATGCCCTTACTTTTCATTGTTTTTTCTTATGAAATTATAATTGAAGTATTTTAGTGCATAGTTAGAAAGCTAAAAAAATTTAAACAGGATTAAGGTACAACACAACTGGTACCTTTGATCAGGTTTTCAAGCTCTTAAATTCCAAGAATATTGGTTCTTGTTTTACTGCTACTTTGTTACGTGACATCCGTAGAGTGGAAAAATATCACACTGACCAGTTATATAGCTGAAAGCTAAGCTAATATAACAATGTTAGGTACTTAAGTATTATCCGTACGCGAACATTAAATCTGCAAGTAAATTTGGAATGACCCATCACTAACAGTGAAGGTAAAAATACCATCGAACCAAGGCATTTTCCCGTGCAGATTTTTTTCCCGTTATACTGAAGGAATTTCTTGGGAGATGAAGGGGTTACGTGACAGAACAGAAATTGCGAGTATTTAAAGTACAAAGTTTTATTGTTGCAGCTTTTTTACTTTCTTCTATATCTAATATATGGGTGATTCTACGATCAATGCGTTTTTTGTGTCCCCAAAGAAAAAATAATCTGTTTAATTTCACACTCATTATATCACTAGTAGCCGCTATTTTTATGATTGTAGTGGTAAGGGCCAGACGAAATTTCAATTTTTGGGGGGTTTATCGATACCAGGGGAAAATGCGTTGCCAGGGGAGTGACACTATTGGCGGAATTCTGGTTTGATTTACAATTATTTCACTTATTTTTCGGTGTAAAATGATAGTATGGACTCATTTCTATAAGACCTGTAATCAAAAAAAAATTTTCACGTTGTAATAAAATGAAAAAAATTAATCCTGAAAACACGATATGTTGCATACAAGTCGCACCGCAGATCCCAAATAAAAATACTTCCCGCATTATTTACGTTCATTCAAATTGCTTTCACAGGGGCAATTAGGATTAAAAATGAAATTAATTATGCTTATATCACAGTTTTAATGTATATTTACCCTTTTTTTGAACAAAAATGCCAGGGGAGTGACGCCAGAGAAGTGACAAAATCACACATTACCTATAAAAACAGCATCACGCGTTCTTCTTACCAGAACTTCAAGTAAACCGTGATGTCTGCACACAATAAGCATTACATTTTACATACGCATACTTATGTAACGATGAAATATCAAAAGTTATACTTACCAGGGGAAATACTACAGCGACTGGCGCAGTAAGCTTTGAGGCACTTTCAACAAGAACCGATGCAATAATATTCGAATTTTTTTAAAACCTCTTAGCTTGCTTTTAACTTTACTCAGTATTACACTGGTTATTCGCAATCAACATCATTCTTATGCATTTTTTATACTAAATTTCAGTCTTTGAAGTTCGCCAGGTGGAGGTGACACTATTGATATGGCCCGTTGAAAAGTGTATTTTTTAAAAATAATAACAAATATTTTTTCAATGTTTAATGATAGAATATGTTTCTCTGTCAATGTAAGTGTATGATTATGGCAAAAAACATTATGCCACGTTAGCAAAAATTGAGCGTCGAACATGTTTGTATAAAAACTAGTATTTGAACATGCCAGGGGAGTATACATTTATGACTATTTTCGGCTGTAAATGCTAAAATAAAATAATTGCAGTGAATTAATTGCGTGGTCCATATAAAAGATAATAGTCTGTAATGCTTCAGCATGCAAAAACATTATTAAAATCAGTTTTACATGAAGTTTTTCCATTGGCCGTCTGAATTCAAATAGCGTAGAATGACCCATATAGAAAAAAGTATTGGTTTCGTGAAAATTTTCGAATGCGGAATTTTGACGGATTTGCACGTTTTGAGGTGCGCTGAGTCCATTTCGACCATTTTTGGAAAATGTCTGTCTGTGTGTCTGTCTGTGTGTGAGTCTGTATGTGTGTGACCAGTTTTTGTGGCCGCGCTAGAGCAAAAACTACTGCATAAAATCGAACAAAAATTTTTGCACATATGTACCACTATGTGAACTGGTGCACCTGACTTTGTTTAGCGAATTCCTCTAAGGGAGGTGGAGCAATCGCACGTGTTCTGCGCGTGGGTGATTGCTATATCTCAGGAAGTAACCGGCGGAATCAAACGAAAATTAGTCCATAGGTAGACCCTATAGAGTACAGGTGCTGATTCAATTTGTGTTTCAATATCTCAAAGGGGGGGTGGAGCAATCGCACGTGTTCTGCGCGGAGGTGATTACTATATCTCAGGAAGTAACAGGCGGAATCGAACGAAAATTGGTCCATAGGTAGACCCTATTGAGTACAAGTGCTGATTCAATTTGTGTGTCAATATCTCAAAGGGGGTGGAGCAATCAAAAGTGCTTATTTTGTCATTGCACCTACTGTATCTCGAGAAATATTGCTGAGATTTGAATGAAATTTGGAATAACACTAACCCAATATGGAAGCAAGCATCGATTAAATTTTGGCGCCAATCGCCCCAGGGGGAGGGTGGGGTGATTTTTGCGCTTAGTCAACAATGCGAAAAATTAATTCATTAAAAAATCGCTTTCACGCTATTTAATTATCAAAACAGCTGAAAACTTTCAATGATTTGAAATTTTTAACTGTTGCCAGTTTCTTTTTACTAACAAATAAAATGTTTGCAATTAATCTAAACAAGGCTTTTGCAATGATTTCCAATTTCGCTCATTGATTCTGCATTTGCAGGGTTATTACGATAATTGGGAAATTGGAGCTGTCTCCAATTATTCGGGCGAGTACGTATTTTATTTTGTAACTGGAATTCATGCGATAGATATAGAAGAAAGTTTCGTGACGGCCACGACAGCTAGTTGTTTTCTGGTTTTGTCGTTTGTGTGCGTATGAAATTGGTGTAATGACATCTACTTTTTGATGTACCAAGTTTTATTTGCTTACCTGTATCCATTGCTTACCATGGTCCAGAGTGTTCATTTTTAAAAATGTAACATAGCCCCTTCATCCTCAAAGCCCTTCAATTCCAAAGTCGCACGAACTGTATTCTCTCTAATTTCTGCTTTACTTTCTTTGTGTGTGTGTGTGGTTTTCTCGACTCATTATCGTCATTATTAACTGGTATCCATCCATTGTTGGGTTTAGATTCTCTCTATCATAATAATGAATACATAATGCTTTCACTTTGCATTGCCTTGTTGAAATTCTTTCTTACTCGCGTAATTCAAACACGTTTGCGGAAAGGAGTCACGACAACTTCCTTTGTGCTGAGCGACAACTCAGATTCAATAATAAAAAAAGCTAACAAAGAGTTATTATGATATAATGTGATGCATATTAATGCAAGAAGTTTCAGGTTATTTTTTCTTCAAGGAAAAAAAAGTGTCAAGAAGTGAAAAACTGAAGTTAAAAAAAGTACCATATTTTTTTTTCTTTTCCATTGTTTTAATCCTTTCGTTCTGCCTTTATTTCAGGCAGAGATATTGCTAGAGTTACTTTCAAGGCATGGAAATGCCTCTTGACATTTTTAGAGGTGTTTATATGCATTTAAAAAAAGATAATCGGGATTAATTCCATAAAAAACTCGTATCTTTCTGAGGATGAGATCGAAGATCGAAAAATAAGGTTACAGTTTCGAATTTTGACCTTTAGAACAGCGGGGTCGGCAACCAAAATTCACTGAAGATCTAGTTTTCAAGTTTGGTGTGAACACAAGATCGATTTTGGGAGGGGGGGGGCGTGATAGATACACTATAGACTTGAATATATGTGTTGCATGCACACACACACAGCGGACACTGTGCTGCTAACTTCTAATTGTAAGTTAAGAATTTCTCATCAAAAAAAATTTTGATATTTATTACGTAGTTGCATTAAATTGCTAAAATAATATTGTGTTAACAACATCAAAGTATTTTAAACACTAGAATATTGCTTCTTTTAAAATTGATAAAACGCGTGACTGTAAAAAGTTTCGAAATATTTCAAATACATTTTGATTTAGACGTCAAACAATTTTGTTCTACAAATTGAATGTTTATTAATTCTACTCAGAGAGAAGGCAAGCTCTAAAATATTGCAGTGATCGACTGAAATTGGCTCGAGATTTTCCGGTCGATCGCGATCGACCGGTTGCCTACCGCTGCTTTAGAATGTTTGACATTTTTAATTTAGGGCGATTCTCTGTAAGCTCGTAATTGGCTGTCCGGACCAAGTATTTTGGAAATAATAAAGTGTAATAAAGTAATTATCGCTCTTAATACAAGTAAAGCATTGATACTTTGTGGCCTAATTGTATTTGGACCGGTAACAATTTAATTTTCTCTTCTATAAATTATCGAAGCACCAAAAACACAGTCATCTGGCTGTCCCAATCCTATTGTCTAACACTTAAGGCAATATTTAAAAAAAACCTATTAATACTACATAAATTTGGTAATTATTATCTAAAAATAGAATAATGCAACTATATCTTATACAAGGGAGTGCTGCCATGCTAAGCACAAAAGTGGTATCTGCACTTGAGTGCAAACGGAGATATAACCCTTTAAAGTTTTTCGCCACCATGTATTTGATTCAGATGAAACTTTTTCTGAATTTTTTAAAAACTATTTCTCGTTCTCAAATGATCATATAATTTTGTATTTGGGTAAAATACGCCACAAAGAGCCACCTGGTGGCGATAACTCAATTTTGTTAAAAAGTGCAGATACGACTTTTGTGCTTAGCACGGCAGAGTGGCGATGGGCGCCCCTCCCTTGAGGGACTCTTCTCCAGCAGTTTTACGACTTTGAAGTTCAAGAAAGGCAATTTTAGATTATCTTCGATGATACTATGAGAAGTGATTGAGATTCGGGGCTTTGATCTGGAATTTTTTCGAAATTGAAGACCGAAACATTTGTAATAAACATGTGTTCATCAGGATAAGTGGTAAAAAAGGAGGACAAGTAGAAAACATAAACCAACAGCCCCTCCCTTAGAAGACCAACAGCCCCCCCCCCCTTCAGGATCCGCCCTTGATGGAAAGTGACGAATTTACAGAGAATCACCCTTTAACAATAATTACAACAAACAGATTCAGACATAACATTTCCAAATTTTTCATGATTTTTATCTAATAACAAAAGCATAACAATATACTTTAGTAAATTTTTTTTTTATCTAATAACAAAAGCATAACAATATACTTTAGTAAATTTTTAAGGCATATTTTCAACACGTAAAATACGCTTGTAGTGGAGTTCTCTCATTGCAAAACATTTAGTCAGTTCTATTGAATCGCGAATGGCAACACTATGTAAAAACTGAGATGAATTGAGACAAGAACAAATTATGTCAAATTTAATGTTACCTCTTTTTCGGATAATAGGAATCCGTAATCGCCGCGGATTTGATTTGGAATACTTTTACAAAACGACCAAGAAAGTAACCCAACTCGATTTTGCGCTAATTACCCGCCCTGTTACCCGAAAAAGAGACAAACGTTGTCAACATCAGAGGTCAACAAACCAGAGCATCACTATGCTAATTGTTGTGTTGTTCGAACATTTAGGTCTTTAAACCTTGAAAGAATTGGCAAATAAACAAATATTGAAAGTTTATATTTATTAAGGTTATTCTAATTTGGAGGAAACAAACGGAGAATAACACTCTTAAAGAGCACGTAAGTTCAAAGTTCAGCTGGGTCGTCACGAACTTTCACTCCCTTGGGCAAAACATTAAATTTGCTGTCACAAGGGAAGTTGTTATAAAAAGAAATACGTTCGGAGTCAATTCAGAAACAAGATGTTTTTCTCGTCTTCTTTTATGCAAATAAATAAGAATTTTGACTAAACATTTTTGATATTGCGTAAAAATATTTTTCGAATAAGAAATAGTAGTAGTATATATATGGGCGATTCTCTGTAAACTCGTCATTTTTCACACGAAATCTGTCCGGGCACGGTTTTTTGAAATGTTCGTATAATTATAATACTATTGCTCAGAAAATGAATCTATTACTTTGGTTTAAAAGAGGGCCAATTAAAGTTCGTGTTTTTCTGATAAATCATGATAGGGGGTAAGTCCCCCGCCTGGTATAACTAGGCGGGGGACTGTGCTAGGTGACTGTGTTTTTGCTCTTTGTTGCGTAATATCTGCAAAACTATTGGAACATAATTAGTTACGAGACTACCTATAAATTTAAGCACAAATCGTGGACATAATAACTAATATGTTTTATAATTAAATTAATTGACATTAATAAAATCACTTCCCAGAGGACTGTTTTCGCAACGACCCTGATGCATACTTTGATCACAAATGTGGCTCTCAAACTAAACAAAGTAGCATTTCAACACCGTTCTCGGCGATTTCGGCAAATTCACACTGATTACTTTTAACTAAATGCCAAAAAGAATTTGCAAGAGTTATAGATTTTTCGTATTACAGCTTTGAATTTGTTGCAGGGGACTGTTTGAAAAAACTCCGGACAGAATTTACATGACAATTTTAAGTTTTAGAAATATGTAATTATACCTTTTTTCATAAAAAAAATGTAGCTTCATTATTCTATTTTTAGCTATTAATTGCCAAATTTATGTAGTGTTAATAAGTTTTTTGAAATACAATCTTTAACAGTTAGACTATGGGATTGGGACAGCCAGGGGACTGTGTTTTTGGCGCTTAGATAATTTCTAGAAAAAAAAATTAAATTGTTATCACTCCAAATACAATTGGACCACAAAGTATTAATGGTTTACTTGTATTAAGAGCGATAATTACTGCATTACACTTTATTATTTTTGAAATACTCAGTCCGGACAGCCAATTACCAGTTTACAGAGAATCGCCCATATATTTAATGAAGCGAAACATTTTGAATGAACTTCGTGTAAATATGTAAATTTACACTTTGATTAAATTTGAAATACGTTTTTAGTCTAAAACTTTCACGTTGTTTTCTTTGATCAAGCTCAGTACGTACTTAAATGCTCGAGAATAATTTTGGAATCATCCAAATGGTTACTAAACTTTATTAAACTTATTAAGTTACTGTAGAACGTGGAATTGTGATACTGTGGTCTTAGGTGACCAAATTCTTCTCGAACCTTTAAAGAATAATTAAAAATGTCCTCTACAGTTTTGGAAGGACAATCTACCATAGAATATTAATTTTGAATTCAGCTGTCATTTTTTTTTTTTTTTAGTTTATTAAAATTAAAGAGGAACACGGAAGAACCTTATCAATTACTTTGAAAAAGCAAATTTCTGTTGTTAAGTTACTGAATTTTACCAAATCTGGAATAGTGTCTAAAACTCATGCTGATTTTTACTTTGACAAAACGTTCAATTTTCTCTTTTTCTATTTTTTCCCGAATTGTCTCGATAGTAACTACTAGAAATGAATTGATTTGAATTTACAGGCTGATTTTTTTGGACTTCCGTTTATCGCAGTACAGCCCATAAGGGCTCTTGTGCCAGAAAACTCCAATCAGCCAGCCAACTTTACCTTCTGAACGTAGTGCTATAACAATACATTTTGAAGAGAAAGGGGAAAAAACTCCACTCCTAAAATGGTATCATTGGTGTGTGATTATAACTGTGACAAAATTATTAATTGTAAATTCTTGGAAATAAACGCCTGTTGGGTACCTTTCTCTCACCAAAAAAAAAAAAGAAAAGGAAATAAAGGAAGAAGATAAAAAAGCAAATACAAGTTACTAAATTACGCAGCAAAATTACACGCCCATTATAAGTTACCGAGAAAAAAAAGAATAGATATCCTCCTAAATACTATCTTTACGAACCTTACGGAATCGTATTTTCTCTTCACAAGCCTCACTGAAACTTATACAACAACGCCCACCATTCCAACTCATGGAACTCCTAACTCCATGATCCCACCAATAATTCTAGCGATGACTTCTGACTAAAGCTTTGATGAGAGACGATGACAAACCGGGGAGTGTGAAAGGTGAAAGGCCTTTTGTTTCCAACTTTTCAAGGCGTTGTCAAAGTCTTCTTTTTTTCCTTTTTCATTTTTCTCGTCAAAGAGAAATGTTGTTCCCAGAAACCCACAATTTTCTCTTGACCCACTTTCTCTATGTTCATCACTCGTTTCCGCTATTTCTGCGAGGCACCCGTCATGTTGCGGTTGTTCTTTCAGGTTTGAAGATGGAACTCGACAATTGCTCGTGGTGTTTTTAAAAGGTCGCACCCTTCAACTCTATTTATTCAATTGTTTGTTTTCTTTCTTCATAAAATATAGCTATAAGTTTGTGTCTTGCTCCATAAACTTTGAAATTTAAAAAATAGGATATTCCATAAGGTATTTTTATTCTCACAAAAAATCACAATAATGGATAGATAAGCACACGAAAGTGTATCCTTTATTGCAACTTAAACTGTTAAAACTACAGGTTGCACTAGGCACCTTTAAAGGTGAAACGTTGTAGCACCGGCGGCACCACCTGAGAGGTAGCACTTGACTCCCTATGGCACCCTTGAAGGTGTCATTTGGCTCCATGTGGGACTATATGGTTATGGGTGTCTTATGGCACCACATGGATGACCCAGGACACTCCAAGAAGCCAAATGGCACCTTCAAGAATGCCATAGATAGTCAAGTTCTACCCTTCAGGGGGTGCCGCTGGTGCTACAACATTTCACCCTTAAAGGTGCCTAGTACAACCTGTAGTTTTAACAATGTAGGTGCATCAAAAAGCCAAATGTGATGATTTATTTCGTTTACCACAGTAAACGACGGATAATCCGCGATTCGGTTTAACCGCGGGTGTTTCACACTTTTTTTTTAGTTTTTTTACTGATTGAAGAAAAATGCGAAAGTATTATAGGTAATTTTTAGCTTTTAAGAATACTTTTTACGTTT